>CACRXK020000486.1:0-79997 GCA_902702795.2 Paramuricea clavata | reverse complement strand
TTTTGACTTTTCGATTTATTTTTATGAGCCGCGGCTTTGACTTATCATTTGGGAGTTTCGTATTATAAATAAAAGTTTGGACTTGCGTTTAATTTTCATGTATATCCTTAGAGGTTTGAAATGTATTTTGCAGTTTTGAAGTATATGCTTTAAACTTTCGTTTTATTTTTTTGAGTTTGAACTTCATCTTGATATTTTCAACATTGTATTGAGAGTTATAACATGTTGATATAATGTTTGACTATTACTTGTTGACTTGAAATAGTTTTGACCGGAACGGAACGCCATAAGTTGATGAGAGTCCGTGAGAGTTGATGAGAGTCAGTGAGAGTTGATGAGAGTTGATGAGAGTTGATGAGAGTCAGTGAGAGTTGATGAGAGTCCGTGAGAGTTGATGAGAGTCAGTGATGATATTTTCAACATTGTATTGAGAGTTATAACATGTTGATATAATGTTTGACTATTACTTGTTGACTTGAAATAGTTTTGACCGGAACGGAACGCCATAAGTTGATGAGAGTCCGTGAGAGTTGATGAGAGTCAGTGAGAGTTGATGAGAGTTGATGAGAGTTGATGAGAGTCAGTGAGAGTTGATGAGAGTCCGTGAGAGTTGATGAGAGTCAGTGAGAGTTGATGAGAGTTGATGAGAGTCAATGACAATGAGAGTCCGTGAGAGTTGATGAGAGTCAATGACAAGAGAGTCCGGGCGGTCAAACGCGAGCGAGAGTTGCATCCTCGTTTGACTGGGGCTTGACACTTATTTGCAATTATTTCTATAGCACTTTACAAACATTCAATACAGCACTTTATACAGCACTTTTGCAAACTTTCACACACAATCACTACGATTTAAAAATGGCGTCGCAATTAGTGAAAGTCAAATGATAAATTTCCTGTATCTTTGAGGTCTGTATTTATGTATTTTAGTGCATAGGAGCAAATTATATTATTTTAAATTTAGCGTGTCCAGTTTAATATTAGAGAGCTTCAGATTCCACTACCACTACCTCTCACTGGTTTAGTAAACATCTGATTGGTTGATCGGATATATCAAACGCATCTGATTGGCTGATGGTCCTTTAAAGTCCCGTTTACACGAGCAAATTCTATTTGACATATGAATGTCAAAGATATTTTGCTCGTGTAGATGATACATTTGTGACAAATTTATTGTGACAAATGCATTTGAACAAAAGCTAGCATGCTAGGTAACGTTGTAACAAGATTATTATCAAGCTAATATCAGGATGTGTTTGCATTTGCTCGGCTTGTTTCCAGTTGTTGTGACAAGTCTGAAACAAGTTGTTATCATCTTGCTACAAGTTGTTCAGACAAACCTAATACCAGGATAAATCCTATACTATTTCGCGGCGAATTTTGTCGTTGACCAATCAGGGGCCGGTTGTATAAAAAAGTGATTAAAGTTAACTATGATTAAGTGCGAACGTCATCCAATAAGAAGCGCGTATTTGAGAGTTAATCACTACTTAATAGTGATTAAAAAAGTGATTAAGAGTTTTATACAACCGGCCCCAGATTGCCGATTACAGGTAAACTACGTCAAGCGTTCCTTTTTTGAGTTCATAACTTGATTGCAATTTTCCCCATTAGTACCTCTGCAACTCCCTTGCAAATCTCTTGAGGGAATTTACATTATTTTACATAAGTCAATTACATTTTCCTCAGATCCTGTTAGAAATTCTTAATTTCCTGTTACAAGTTCCTAACTTCCTGTTCTGTGCGTTGTAATTGGCTAAAAAAAAAATCAACCAATGACAACGCTCAGAACAGAACGCCTGTAAATTAAAACCGGAAGTTAGGAAAATTTAAAAGGTGTCAGCATTGGAATATTGCAACAGTTGATTGCAAATTACCTCGAGGGATTTGCGAGTTTTTCAAATTTGTAAAGGTAATGAGGAAAACTGTAATCAAGTTAGGAACGCAAAGGAAGAACGCTTGACGTAGTTTACCTGTAAAAAATCACTCACTATAGTCAACGCAGCATCTTCGAGGTGGTTGACTTGTGGCAGGTCTGTTCTGTACATCTAGTCGTATACTGTTACTTTATATTCAAACTGATTTTTAATATATAAAAATAGGTCCTTACAAGTTCTTTTTGATATCACGTTTTTCATATGGTCGTAAAAATAGAGTCACGATCTTTCTCAACAACCAGTTTATAATAGCTTATACTTGTAAAACCACATATAAATCATGAGTATTCTCTAGTTATAGACATAATAGGGAGTTTAAGCTTCACGTTTCCGGGAACGGCAAACGGCAGGTTCGAATTTTCTTGGCAAAATTTCCGTTGAACGTTTTCGTTTCATATTTTCTTAGTTCTTGCGTCGAAAGAATAATTATGTATTTCAGTTTTAAAACAGCAAGTTCATTTACTCTTTATTGCCTGATACCGTAAAAGTTTGCCGTTTGCCTGGCGTTTGCCGTTTGACGTATAACGCGAAGCTTAAACTCTCTAATCACTCCGCGTATTAATTTTCAGTTCTTAAATTTTGTATTTCGGCTGATGAGAAAGATCGTGACTCAATCTTCAGCTGTTTTCGACATCTTCCATTTCCACTCATCGCAAGGGTGAACTCGGAAGCTCGCTGCGAGTACTTTCATTCAATCACATACAAACAGTTAAGCACTCGCAATTGGTTTTTGCGATGAATGGAAAAGATCCTTTAATGACTACGCTACACAATTTAGGACATTCCTGTCTGGATTCAAAACTTACCGGCTTTCATCAGTTTTTAGAGTTCAAGCATTTTGGGGGACAAACCGATATACTTTGCCCCGCTATACCAAAAATTGGGTCAAAATTAAGAACAGCCAATTAAAGAAGCATCATCACTCCCATCAGGGAAATTGTTTCAAATGATGAGCGTGGACAAATCGATCTATGGTTTAATCGTTCTACGGTTCAAGCACAAGATATATTTGAATGAAAAAACTGCAATAGTAGAAACGAATCATCCGCCAAGTATACAGATTTAGTAAATATACTGTATCATACGTCGAAGTTTCATGATAGTCGTCTAACGCCGTATTTTTAGTCAAAACAAACTACGATAGGTCGATAGCTTGTGTTGACCGTCTGCAGATTTCTCTCTTGATTATGCACCACGAACGGCTAGGAAATTGCGAATTTCCTGATCAGACGAAAGCTCGGACGAGAGTTTACATTGGCTCGATTTACTCTAGAAACGGATGATCCTATCTAAAGTTCTTTAGTCGGATCTCCACACAGAGACGTTCTTTATTAATATGGATCGAATGGGAAAAGGATCAGTTCGTTTGTGTATAAATACGGCAAACAGAACAGATGATTTATCAGGGAAAGGCCTATTTGCTACTTATAATAATTGCTATTTTATAATAATTGCTATTTTATAATAATTGCTACTTCTGCTATTTTTGCAGCAAATTCGACTTTTTATTAAGATACCCGTAGTCAACTGTGGACGGAATATTTGTTGTTGCTTATTGCACCTTGTGTCACTTATATTAAGTTATATAAAAGTTTATACACGTTCATAAATATAAACTTAGGCTGTAGGCTACTGTTATGGATATGAAAAAGATAATGTTAAAACAGATTGAAATAAGAATATAAGAAGAGGATTCGATTTTAATGTTTGAAGTCAATAACATTAAAATTATATTTAGCTATTACAGTATTAGTAAATATCTGTGTTCATGGGCAGCTATACTATATTTTACCTGGTCAATGATCATCCATCAGTAACTAGGCAGTTTGTTTACTTTACGTGAAGCAAAGTGTTGTGTAAAACACGCACATAAGCGTACATGTTTAGTGTGAGAGTCGTTTACTTTATGTTCTACATGTGCTGCTTTCATTGAATAGTTAACGAGGAAACGTGAACCGGTGATATAAATAGTGAACCATTCTTGGCCTAAATCGGATAATATACCTACATTTTGATTCTTAATAAGCTATTAACATCAATGTGAACATATACAAAGACAACTAGAGAAAGGCAATTACCTGAAAATATCTTAGAAGCACGCTTATATCGCCGTTCTTATCGATTTTCTTCTCTCTGTACGATACTATGATTCAATAATCACGCTGACTCTAAAGATTTCAAATTATGTATGCAAATGGTCACGTGGTTGTATATAATGTCAACATGGCGAATCCTGTGGGCGAAAGGGGGCGGGTTTCACTGCAAAATTCCGAAAATTTAAAAGTCAATTTTGTAGAAATTTCAGGTTTTCACTTGTCTACTCTTGCTGGAAAATACACCCAATTTTTTTTTTAAATTAATAGACATGCCAAGTCTCAGTGTCTCACGATTTTGCCATGAGAGTCGAGATTCACGATTTTGACCATAATCTCACATTCATATACGTTAACGGCAGAATTGAGAATTCTAGCTTGTTCTTTACCCGAAAGGTTGTGTAAATCTCAAATTAATCTCACATTAGACGTTTCACTGAGAATGATGTGGATTCCCCGCAAATGCCGTAGCCTTTTGATGGAATAGCTGTCACGAAAATCGTTTCCATATCAGCGACCGGAAGAAATTGACTGATTTTTTGTGTACAAAATTTAATTTAAAATATTAAGATCGAGGATTACGTACATGTATGCAAAAGCCATGGGGCATTTCTATGGACAACCCAATACCAATGACAATGCTATCATTGCTGTGAAAAAGTATCAAATCAGTGCCATGTGATGGACTGTTCACTTTTGACACTATTCTCATGTATTCTGATATATGTCTGATCGATTCAAATTCATTTCATGGTATGTTAGTGTTACCGTATGTGAAAGAAAATCGGCGGAGTAAATTGCAAATTCTCTGCAGATACTTTTTACATATATAACTCTTCTCCAGCTATTATTTCTATAACACAGATAGGCCTAGGGATGGTCATGCAGGTAATTCTTACGCTAATTAACCCCGCCTTCACTCTCTTCCTTCGGCGCCGTATTGAAAGTGAATTCGACTGCTATTGCTTTCCGTCTTCAGACTCGTGTAGTCGATCTAACTCTTCAAACGAAGGATTTTCGTTCGAATCGTCGGAACAATTGAACATGCATGGTCGAAATTGATCCAATTCAATTAAATTCAATCAATTAACAACAACGACTCCAAAGCTAGGCGGTAACCGAGCTAGGATGGAATTACAGCGTCAGTGCTTATAATTATTAATTATGCTCTTTTTTTCCAAAATGAGCAATAATTATTAATATAGAATGGGTACTCTAGGGCCCTGTTTACACTATACCGGATTCGCTGGTCACGACATCTTTTGCCGTTACGGAGCAATGGTTAGTAGCAAATGCTTATTAGTTTGACAGAATTGGCATGTTTATTTGGGTCTCCGAGATTAAAAATCTTCACAGCCTTTCGATACCTACAAAATTTGACCCACTCCGATAGCAATCCGGTATAGTGTAAACGGGGCCTAAAACTTAAAAATGGGTTTGGCGTTTAACCAATTTATGGAAAATGAAATGAGTCAAATGACAAATTGAGCCTGAACCCTAAACGATACTGAGCAGTCTATTAAGATTTGAGTAACTTTACTGATGATTTGAAGTAAAACAAAAACAAATCGAATTTCATTCTGGACTGGCCCATCTGGCCGTGGAAGTTGTTGAAATGGGCAGTTCTATATTTTATTAGGATGACCCCTTCAGATTATAACTAAAGGAACATATATAGCTTAAGAATTATAACTGCCATAACTTCGTTTAAAAATCTGTCCAACACACCAGGTGACTTTACTTCAGTTAGTGGAAGGTTGTTTATTCGCAATTAACCGAGCAAGCAGGCGCTTGCGGGTATGCAGATAATATAGCAGATAGTGTGAAAAGATAATCAGCTAGGTTAGCCTTACAGACCTTACAGTTTAGTTTATCTCTATTTTCAATATTAATCTAACTGAGCCGAACGAATATGAGTGTGTTCTGTTCAATCTGTTGTGTCTCCCAGTGTGACCGTTTTGACCTGATGTGTATGCTGCATAATTATATCCTTGCCTTTTCTGGATTTGCACTTGACATCTTGCGGCTATGTTGGAGGAACTTTAATCTTCATCAGCAGTTATATTGTACTTGTAGTGTATTCTCGCCTCCGTGTAGCTTTGTCCTAGGTCTAGGACTATCGTGTTTAAAAGCTGATAAGTCATAACTCATTTGGCATTCGTTAAAAGGCACCTTAATAGGTAATGCTGTTTTATGTGGAAATGAGGGGATTTAGTATTTATGAAGGTCATCATGAGCTTAATTTCATATTAAATGTAAATTAAGTCAAAGCCAATATTTCAGTCAGTATACTAAAACTGTAAAAGCCCTGAATGGTCAACTGTGAAACGAGGATGAGAACATCAGTGAACAGTAATTACGGAGATTTGGCAAGCAAGCCGGTTTCCATGAGTCAGGCTCGGAGAGTTCAAATTCTCATGGCGGTCAAACGAAACAAGAGATGAGAATAGAGAATAGACTGGATATTACCACGCGCAACAAGAACGCTCATCAACTTTCAACAATTTGAATGGCATCAAAAAATGAAAAAATTGAAGCGATCGAATTGAAACGAGTTGAAACGATCGATGAGACTTGGCGACCAAACTTGTTTTACCAGGCCTGGGGCTTGCATTTTATAATCAGTTGTGAGTACAATAGGACTGATAGAAATTAGAATAACTATTAAATATATTTAAACCATTAACTTTTAGGCCTAGGAAAAAAGACCATATTGGCATGCATAAAAACGGTAATATAATTTTTCATAAAGTCCATAAACATAGAGAAGATTGCATGCTGATTGTAATGAATATAATTGGCTGTGATTATCACAACAAAAGTCACCAAGCGTAAAACAAATCCGTATATACTGAACATTTTTTAAACACTTTGCATTTCTTTGAGCACATTGTCCATACCAATCATACTATAACACTATGATAGACTATAGTAAATGAGTCACGTGACCTCACTATATCACGTCAGCATCAGCTGTGTGTCTGCCGAAGCACAGCAAAAGGAAGTCAAAATATATGTTGGTTAAAGAAGGTAATTATTATCACTTTGTTGTGAAGTGGACAAGTTTATTTAATGCACATATTGTGAACTGACCATCAGTTTATCTCCCAATGTATTTATATTTCTGTAAATGCCGCTCTTTCGCAGGCAATAAAGTATTGAACTCAAGCTAAATTTAGCTGAGAGTCAAGTCCGGCCATCTTGTAAAGTGAGAAATTAAATACTATGTTAGGTTTTGCCTTTCTGACAGACTCAATAAAAACTGTTTTATCAATACGGGTTTTGTTTATAGTTAGTTATAATCGAGCACGATTTATCTATCTTGTTAAAGGTAAGTAATGTTCCGTAATTTATCGAAAATGAAATAAATAGCCAATAATTCTCATTTATTTATTAGAGCCGTGAGAGAACTTTAAACGGTAAATAGTATAAAGGCAATCGAATATCAAGTCATGCAGTGCAAATGGCATTTCAGTTTCGATCAAGAAAAATTATTGAAATTAATGAGTTACTCGTCAACTTTTCTTGCAATAAAGTTATTCAGTTTTTGAATTTAGGACCAGAACAGAAGGCATAATCATTCGGGATATATTAACAACATTTTAGCAAAGAAAGGAAATAATGAACGTGTAAAAAAAGTATTGAACATAATTTTAAACTGGTGGACACAACAGCCTCGTTCAACTCAACTAGCTTAGTATATCTCGGCAGTCATTTGCAGGTTATAACTATAAGCTAAGTATTTTTTTATTTTTGAACAAAGCTGTATTTCATATACTAAAAAAAACTTAATTTAACAATAAAACAGTCACAGAGGACTATTATAAGTTCGGTTTTCCGATGTATACCTCCTTGTCCTTGACTCTTGAGATGAAGAAATAGTTATATCGCTGATGACCGGCAAATCCAGGCTGCAAATCATATCGTTGCCTTCTATACGCGACTTTTAGGTTGTAAATGCATTTTATATGCGGATGATGGATTCAATCAGGTATATTTTATTTTTGAAGGAAGACTATCAACCTTCCAGAATCAGCCGACTCAGAAGCTTCAGAAAGAACTTATTCCGACGATTTTTTAGTCTCCTGAGTCCTGTCTTGTTGAGTGTCGGCTCTCTCCAAATTGGTCGATCAGTCAGGCTATACCAAGTTCATTCAGAATCTGAACAATTTTGTATGTTTTGAAACGAAATAGGAAAATAAACCTTGTTTATATCTGTTCCGGAGAAAAGACCGATAACAACTGTCAATAATCAGTTTATAAGGAAAACGACGGTTATATGTAATAACTAATACGGTTTCTTCAAGCGAAAGTACATGCATGGCGGCTAACGAGTAACGAGTAACTGCATGTAAAGCCTAATATAATAAAGGAGAAACCAATAAAATACGGCGGTTTGCGGAAAGACCGACCCCTTTTAGTACTATAAACCATAGTCCATACATAACTCGTAAGTATCATACTACTTACTAAATACTATATAGTCACGATACCGATGCATTCTCGTTCCCTAAAGCAACTTTCAAGACTGAACAGGTATCAAATACGTTATACGTATTTATAATATAGCATTTGTAAATTCTGAACGCTGATTGGCTAAGAGCCGTGTTGATATAACTCCATGTCAACACGGGAAATTTTCCGCCGCTTGTAAACACGGAAATTGTTCTTATTCTTCGGGCTTTTGACATTGCTATATTATAAAACAAATATAAAACATTTTTTCCGTATTGATATATAGTTATATCAACACTCGTGGAAATTGGGAAAACTTGAAATTGTGTGAAAACACTCCGCCCTTCGGGCGTCGTGTTTCCACACAATTTCTCGTTTTCCCAATTTCCACTCGTGTTGATATAACTGTATATCAACACGGAAAATGTTTTATATTTGTTAAATATCAGTCAGGGGCCGGTTGTATCAAGCCCGTTTAGCTTAAACGGCGGTTAAGCTCAAAATAGAAAGCAAGTCTATAGATTCATTCAACAACAAACTAAAAGTTTTGAACCTTAATAGAACGATAATGTTTACAACTACATATTCAGTGCACAATATTTAAGTTGACTGATTCACGAGAGATATAAGAGTGTTATTTAATTTTGACTTATCCACCGTTTAAGCTAAACGGGCTTGATACAACCGGCCCCAGGTAGAGAGCAAAACCTGCAAGCTGCGTAAACTAAACGGATGCCGTGTCCAAGAGAAGACCAGGCAATCAGCACAAACGTTGGCCATCAACATTCAACAAGATACGTACATGAGACTGAACCGATAGATATAATGATCAATAAAGCGAGTATTACAATCGTCATTCAGATTTAAG
Organism: Paramuricea clavata; assembly: GCA_902702795.2. Classification (NCBI taxonomy): domain Eukaryota; kingdom Metazoa; phylum Cnidaria; class Anthozoa; order Malacalcyonacea; family Plexauridae; genus Paramuricea; species Paramuricea clavata. The sequence continues at coordinate 70,647 of CACRXK020000486.1, read as the reverse complement.
AAGTAAAAAATACTAACTAAGTCTAAATCTATATAAGATCTAAATTCAGTGCTTGATGTATATTAGTGTTATAATATTGACTATTGAAGTATTGTCTTTGTTGACATTGTCATTGCATGTCCGTCGACAAAATCAAGAGTCACAAGACAAGTTGAGCCAAAGACGAGCGGTCAAATTACCTGATTTTTAAAATTACGTTTTACGTTATACCTAAAACTAAAAGCAATGTTTGAAATTTAGTGTGTTTTTCATGAGTACAATCAAGTAGCAGGTGTCTCTTTCGAAATGATATATATTACCATAAATGGATACGAGATTGCATCCGCTAGGAATGTTCGTCCCCCGAGAAAATTTCAAACATCAATCCGGACCCGTCGGAAAGCCAGGAAATGCAAGTAAAATTTTGCATTTTTAGCTTGCGTTTACTTTTGACTTCCACGTTTGCCTGTCAACGCTCAGTTATAATTTACCTGTAAATCAGTTAAAATCACCTCCAAAATTTACCTGAAATTACTCATGAAACAAATATTGGGTGTGTAACAACCTCCCCCTGGTCGCTACAGCCTTCAGCCGAAAGATAAAGTAGAAGAAACATCAATAGAAGAACTATTTTGTTTTATATAACTATAAGACGGCCCTTACTCATTCACGTTGTCATTGTCAATTGGAACAATTTTAATGTGCCCATCTTCGTCAGACCGAGCGCGCTGATTAGTGTAAGAATAATCCAGGAATAACCGTTACTCGTTGGCCAGCCAATTCTGATATTGGAAGGAGATGCTTGTAGACGCAGGATTGGGCAAAAGAATTAATTTGATATTGTTGGCATAAAAGTGGGAAACAGATGGATCATTTTCTGCAAATTTCTTCGGACTGGTCTTTCACAAATTTCTTCGTCTTTGTTGTTTTTGAATCACTGAATGAAATCAGTTAAAACTAAGGGCTTTGCTGAAGTTCAACTGATCAATAATTTTCCGAATTATTTCTGTAGATTAACTCGCCGTAGTTGGATCGCGCACGCTATTCTATATATCCTCTAAAATAACTCTATACAAAATTCGCATTCCCCTGCACTGATCATGTTGAGCTTCTTAAGTCCCCCCTCCCACTCCCCCAGGATCGTACGCAGGATTTTTTCACCTGGGGGCAGTAATACCTATAAGGCTATATATGCTGCCGGAAATAAGTACCCAAGCATTTCGAAAGTCATGTCAGTTAAATGCATGCTTATGGCCGCCTCATATACATTCCAGGTAGAAAGAGCGGTGAAAGTGATGTTGCCAACACTGAAACTGTCGGAAATAAACGAAAATCTCACCTGTCCATTGTGCAAGGGATATCTCATTGACGCTTGTACCATTGTAGAATGCCTTCATTCATGTAAGTAAATCATCCAACAACAGGCGACAAGAATTTTTTTTATAATTCAAAGTTTAATATATATTAGTTGTATTTTTCTTACCTGCTCTGACATTCATTCTGGGGTAAAACTGTTAATAAGGGATCGATCAGTAAGATTCCTCACTAAATTAAGCAGAGACGGTCACATCTTCGTTCGATGCAATGTCATCTCAGCTATGCTGGACGCGGCAAGCTTTAGAGTTTAGAATGAAAAAACATGGTGTTAGTGTAGCCTCCTCCTCCGTATAGACAATTACTCTTTGGCAAAAATGTAAATATTTTTACCCAATTTGCACCATAGGGTTTTCCCCCTTTATCCCCAGTGATCCCTAATTTTAAATTTGCTGTTATTTATAATACTTTTGCCAAAGAGTTGACTGCGGAGGAGACTAGTGTTAGTAGTATAGATATTCTTTATGTGATCATAATGTTGGTGATTATTCATTCAACTAATACTTGATGATAATCACCCTCACAAGGCATGCGGAGATCGGATCGTATGGTCAAAGATTAGATACTATAAAGATGTGCCACTCGAGATTTTTTTATAGCCGCCATTTTGCCAGTAAGTGTCAAATTCAACGCCATCAGTCTCTAAATAGTAAAATCCAACGCCATCAGTCTCGCCGCCATTTTGGCAGTAAGTGAAAATTACGGACACGCAAACATTAGGGAAATACGTCGAGTGGCACATCTTTATAGTATCTAATCTTTGGTATGGTGCCACTTAGCGGGCAGAAGTGTACGTGCAGGCAGTGGCGCCGTGGGACCCATGTTTTTTGGGGGGCCAAGGGCAGTACTTTTCCGACAAACCGAAAAATTTTTCCGGACAAACCAAAGAATTTTCCGGACGACAACATTTTAAATCTTCACCCCCCCTCTCCCCGTCGACAACTTTGACTATTTCCGACAACATTGACAATTTTCCGACAATTTCCGACAACATTGACAATTTTCCGACGGGTCTCAACAATAGGGGGGGGGCCATGCCCCCCCCCGGCCACTGCGTGCAGGACACACTAAATGCGATGTCTTTGAAATATATAAATGGATGTATAAGTTAGGGGGATCAAGGGCATGTTTTCTGCATTATAATGCGGAGCTTTTGGTGATAATTACACTGATCAAATTGGGAATCATCAGTAAGTGTACGCTAGCCCCTTCCATTTTCAAATATCTGTATAGTCACTTTGGCCTCAGGATATTTTGAAATTATACCGTGTTGGTGAAATCACCTACCCATGATATCTGTTAACCTGAAGCAGTATTTCAAATGATAGACGCGAATCTATTTATATAGTTTGTAAAAGTTGCATTGTACGTTTCTTGGACACTTCATACAACTGTCCTGTGTGTCATACAGAAGTACACAAGACAAAACCCATGGTGAACGTCAGGTAGGTGTACGTGTTCAGCTGCATGCATGCATGCAGTCTATTGGCACACCTACGCCAGAAACTCCTGACAAAATAAAAGCCTGCAGAACAAGTGCATTGTAAATTCAGAACGACCCCTACAAAAGAGGTAGAATGACCCGAAAGGAGTCATTCCGTGTTCATATTCGACCCCATGCAGAACGACTCTTTTTGGGATCATTTTTACTCTTTTGAATTTACAGTGTAACTCACTGTGTAAGGCCTTTGTTACCATTTCTTCTTCGCTGCATGCAAGTGGCCTATCAGACCTTAAAATGCCAAATATTAATGCTATGTTATACAAAGAATACATATACTGGGGGCCGGTCAACGAAGGCCGAATAGCGTTATCACCGGCACCGCATAGTGATTTTGTAAAATTGCTCCGGCGAAAACCTACGGATATGAACCTCAAAAGAAGTACAAATATAGCTTTAATTCAGAAAGTTTGAAAATATCACTATCCGTGCGGTGGATAGCGCTATTTGGCCTTGCATACTTTAACTGCGACGCAATTTATTCAGTATTGTTACGTGATAAGATGCTCATGATTTCTTCCAGACCAGATCCAACGTTACAAGATATAGTCTATAAAATAGTACCTGATTTATATGAAAGTAAGTTGACAACTGTAAATAAATGTAATTAACGGTCTGTGTCAGCGTAGGTATAGTAACAAACCCACCAGAGAACCTACCCTTAAAAAATCTTCAAACTTCTACTGCAATTAATTATAAACAAAACAATCGATGTATTCAAAAGATGGCGGTAAATTTGTGTACCATGCATAAACCTTTACGAGTAGAGCATTATTGATTGAACGTTCTGACTCAACCAGTGGCAGTGATAACTTTCAAAATGTCTATCCTTTGATAGTGCAGATAACTATGCAAACCACTGTTTATAAAATACAATACAATATACCAGTATTTTTATACTGAAATGTTTACATCCTTCTGCACAAGTAAAGTTTTAATAACAATAATAATCATATTTCGCGTATACTTTCATTATCAATATTTAAAAATTAGATGAACGTCTGAGTCGAAAATCATTTCAAGCAAGTCTGGATGGGAATGAAGAGAGACAAGGTGCGAAAATATATAATCTAACCATACTCGATCACCAGCATGAGTTGTTTGAGAAGCAAGGAACAGGAGGTCTCTTTCTATTCACATGCACTTGATAACATCAAATCACTTTTAGCCAAGACACAATCAAGTCAATGCATTCTTATTTCATCTAATCATTTCATTTGTTTGTTTGCTTATTTGCGGCTTGCCTTGACGTTCAACCACAAATATTTACGTAATATTTCAAATCCGACTATAATCAGGACTGGACTATAGATTTCAAGTCCGCGCAATTTGATCAAGTCCGAGGCAAAGCCGAGGACTGGATCAAAATGCAAGGACTTGAAATCTAGTCTAGTCCTGATCATAGTCGGATTTGATAATCACTATTAATTAATTTTGGTCCAGTCCAAGGACTGAATTAATTTTGATCCAGTCCTAGGACTGGATCAATGTACTTCATCAGGTATCCAGTATTATTATATACACAAGGTCTGGATATGAGGTATTCTGCAATCTGATTGGTTCTCTACTAGCAGGATATTAGCTCATATCCTGTTAATAGTAGAGAAAAACAAAATGGCGGCCAAACTGAATTTACGATGTTTTGCAAACGAGAAAACGGCAAGTTGTCGCTTTTTAATAGCCTTCACAGGATTAAAAACACAATGAAAAAACTCCCAAAAATTGTTTACAGGTTAGCAAATGAATTTTTAAAATTTAAAATGGTTAAAAGAATATATTTTGAAAAAATAATCGGCCGAAAGAGCGAAGATAAAAACATAAACAAAACAGAAAAATATTGAAAATATCCGAAAAGCAAAGTCTGTGAATTCAGACCTTGTGTATATAATAAAACAGTTATTCCACTCACTCTCGTCGAATATGAGCGATAGCCAATTCGGCGCTACGCGCCTCATCGGCTATCAGCTCATATTCGACTCGAGTTCGTGGAATAACTGTTAATTATCATTTGAGCAAAATAAAGCAATATGGTTGACTCATGAATTATTAATGAGTTTGAGATTGGATTGTAAACTTCTCTTTGTACAGTTTGTAGTAATATATTCAGTTTTTGCATATTTAGTTGTTCGATTACTGATTATTTAATATTATTTGCAGGTGGGTGTCACGTGGAAGGCGTTGCAAACATTGCAGACCATTCAGATGCAGTATATGTGACCCTAGATCATCACCAGTAAGTAAATATTGACTTAGGAAGTATCTCTGTCATTTTCATGCATGATTTATTGGTCGTTGACAGTGGATGAAGTGGATGCAATACTGGCTGAGTTTCGATTACCAGGTTTACTACCGCTAAAACATGCTTTGTTATTATAGGCGAAATATTTTAAAATCAAATCAAAGAAAGGTAAGATGAAGTTGTTCAATGTCATGAATACAAAATATTAGCTGTGGTGAATTACCGTGCACACCAATCATCATTCTAAATATATTTTTCTCAAAAGACATTACGATTCATTTTGATCTCAAAAGTTCATTTATTTTGATCTTTCTATATTTTAGATATTTCCTACTCGATACTTGAGATGTTCCAAACATGTTCCTGTTAGAGTACTGAGGAAACTCATTCGAATGAAATTTCAAGTGAAGGAAACATACAAGGTACTTGTGTCCTGTGGCGTTCACTTTTTTCGCAAATCAGTTGGTGAAAATAGCTTCCTCTGTAGGCATCCCAATAGGGTGCGACCGTTGAACTGTAAGTAAACTGGAAAGCTAACTCAGGGGGGGGGGGATTGAAGGCAGCGCATTTTAGCTTTTCTGAGTTATGAGGAGAAATACTCAACACTGAACGTTGTGCTGTATATGAAACTGAAGCTATTGAAAAACGCTATTTGATGTAGAAATTTCAAGACTTTAGCTAAAAGGGAAATATTTAAAAATTACAAAAATAATTGCCGATAATTTGCCATTTTTGGCCGAATGGCAGTTGTTTTTGTATTTTTAAAATCTTTTTCTTTTCGCTGAAGTCTTGAAATTTCCACACCGAATAGCAATTTTCAATAGCTTCAGTTTGATATATAGCCCAACGTTTGGGATCAATTATTTCTGCTCTTAACTCAGAAAAACTATTTTGGCTTCAGCAAATCATAGGCCTTCATCATAGCAGTTAGCCTCCCAGTTTACATATGGTTCAATGGGTGTGACTCTATGCATTAGAAAAATTGACTGTTTCTAACCGGCCTGTCCCAGTTGTTCCCTACTAGATACCTGCGGAGCTAGGAAGCTAATATCAGGCTGAAGTCTTGAAATTTCCACACCGAATAGCAATTTTCAATAGCTTCAGTTTGATATATAGCCCAACGTTTGGGATCAATTATTTCTGCTCTTAACTCAGAAAAACTATTTTGGCTTCAGCAAATCATAGGCCTTCATCATAGCAGTTAGCCTCCCAGTTTACATATGGTTCAATGGGTGTGACTCTATGCATTAGAAAAATTGACTGTTTCTAACCGGCCTGTCCCAGTTGTTCCCTACTAGATACCTGCGGAGCTAGGAAGCTAATATCAGGCTATGCTGAAAACTGATACCCTGGATTCCAGAGCCTTCGACAGTAAATAATAAATTGAAATGTCGAAGGCTCTGGAATCCAGGGTAGAAAACTGACCGAGCTGAAAACAATTTTAAATATTTGATTGTTTTTCTAGGTTGAAATATCACGCTGTGATGAAATTCTGAGTGAAAATGTGAGTCTGAAAGAAATTTCTCGCATTTATGGACTTCATGGCAAGGTTGGTTCTTGTGAAAACGATCTTCAAAATTATTCCGTCAGATTTTGATCTTTTTCTAAAAATAAACCGCATAAGGCCGCCGCATGAATTTACTTATTCAACATTTTCATAATTGAAAATTTTAACTTTTATAATTATATTTCAATTTTATATTATTTTAGACCGGACCAATCGATTTAAAATATGACATTATTTCCCAGCAACCTTTACAGAATTCAGACACACAACCATCGGGAATGTACGGCTGCAGAAATTTTCTTCCCGTCATACCTAGAATTGAACCAATGGCATTTGGAAAATCTAACGGACGCAACTATGCCTCGAGTTCAAGTATATCCCGACCAACACATACACAATAACGGTGCTTAGCCACGCCATTTGGAATTTTTCCCATCAATTCCCATGCTACCAATTTTTCTGCAGATATCACAAGCTCAGAGCTTAACCCGACACAACCATGCAACTACCAGAATGATGTGCTAATGTGTGAGTAAACATATAGGTGATCATTGTGAAGTATTCTGCACATGCCATCGCTGATCATACGGTTTACTGGAACGGTTGCCACATTTTATGTGGATGTCGTCGCCTGTGCATGGAGAAACTTTGTTGTGTTTGGCATTATTCTTGATTAACCCCAATGGCTATCTAAGGGTATATGATATAGTGGCAAGTTAAATATGCCTCAAAACCGTTTTCCAATATGTGGCCAGGGTTTTTCCTTCTGAGTGTTGCTCTAAAGAAAAATTCGAAATTGTTCCCCAATGTCTTACGCAGTGTTTTAAAAGTGTTACATTCAGTATTGGCAATGTTTTCCTCCACTTTAATTATCACAAAATTGTCATAACTCAGAAGAATACACTGAAAAATTGTGATATTAAGTTATATAATGAATAACTAAATACAGCGTTTGTCTGCGCAAAATATTTCAGAGTTGCTAATCTAAAGCAACAATTCATCCATGCAGCTGTGACCTGGGAACCTTTGAATCTTCTAGAACAGTTATCGCACGACAAAAAGTGAAACGTTTAGATACGTTAATTGCTAAATAATGTTATAATAGATGTTAATAATTCTAATTAATAATTAATTAAATTATAACGTATTGTTTATATTTGATACATTGTTAATTGTAGGTTTAGTCAATGTTAATAATAATAAATACACGAAGCGTTGGAAAAGTAAATTTAATTATCGTTCATTAATCAAGCTAAACATTGTCATCTGTATGCTACCATTTTGATCCAGGATCAAATTAAATCTTAGAACGTTAAGAAAATTGGAGTGGAAAACAGGCTTTGTTCGCGATACATGGTGAACCCCTGCATGGTTAAGAATCCACCAAACATAATCTGGTTAATTCAACCATCTAGCCTGGTTAAATTAACCAGGAATTCTGGTTAAATTAGCCAGGACTATGTCTATGATCAAGTTAACCAGGATTGTGTTTACATTAAGATAGAGATAGTTAGATTTAATAAGAAAACACATAGTTCATCTGAAGAGTATATAAAAGGAAGTTACAAATATGTTAAAGTGTGTAACTCAGTATATAAATTATGTATTTACAAAGCTAAAACTACGAAGATTACGCTTAAGAGAATTCTTTAATACAAGAAGGAATAAATGTTTTTAAAAATCTATCAGTTTTAATCACTGGTGTTTGGAAGACACGTATACTACGCAAGTCGTTGGTGATAGGAGGACGTGCAGGAAACAAATTCGACAACTTGTGTGCAGGGTCCTTAGTTATCTGATTGTATAACTTGGAGCAGGCGTATCGCTTAGGAGTATCAAATTAGCTTTGTCCAAACGCTCGCTGTAAGACAAACCGGGAAAGATTATAGATGTAACTCTTCTCTGGACTCGTTCTATGTTATCACTGAGATACTTAGGCTGAGCAAAGTGAAATACCTCACAAGCGTATTCCAGAACCGGTCTGACACAGCAACAATAAAAGTTTAGAATTTCTTTGGCTGGTATTTTAGCTCGTTTTAATTGGACTATGAAGAAGATTCTCTTGTTGGCTTTCTTTATTATGTTTAGGACATGCGTAGACCATCTTAAATCATCACCAACCGTAACACCGAGAATTTTAGCTTGGCGAACCAGGTTTGGACACCCCGCAAGAAGATGGATATTATCAAAGGATACTCTATTTCTGTGGAATTGAAACAAAAGCTCTGCATTTTTGAACATTCAATTGGAATTTATTCTGCAAGTTCCACATTTCAAGTTCGTTAGTTCCAGATTGGATTTGGCTGGTTCCGTTTCTTGGGATAGTTTCCGAGACTGTTGTATCATCAATGTATTTCCAGTGGGTGATGTCCATAAGCTTCAAATCGTTTATCATGAGAATAAACAACCAAGGTCCCAACTTTGTGCCCTGTGGGACGCCACTAGAGACATTACCCCCACTCAGAAACACACACATTAACCTGGAAATTTAACCAGGAGCATTAAATTACCCCAAACTGGCCTAGGATTAATTTTAGATTAACCAGGAAATTTTTAACCAGGATGTTTTTAGACTGTACGACATGTACAGTTGTCACATGAGTGTGTCATATGTATACTGAAATCGTTTGCGATTGGTTTAACTATTTGTGCATCAGAGTAAATGTTACACACGAGACCAGCGCGACAGCAACGGGATACTCCGAACACGATGATTTTTGTTTTACTTGGATTAATAAGATAATTTGAGCAGCACCATTCAAAAAAAGATTGAAATTCACGGTTAGCTTTATTTACGGCATCACTCAATAAAATATCAAAAATTTCTTTGTTTGCCATCACGTGACTTTTCATCCAAGACGGGCAATCAAACAACTTGTGGACGATTTTTCTCCTATCAGAATGGTTGTAGCAAGAAAAACTGAACGGTAATTCATCTCTTGAGTCTTAAACTGGCTCTAAACTCGATCAATGCATTAAAATAACCGTTTTTTGTTATACCTGCCCGTCAACTGAAATCCCGAAATTACGTCATTGCAAACAAAGAATACGTATCGCGTACAAATTGTTCCGGTCAAGTAACTCCTTGATAGGTTGATGCACCAATCTTTTCTGATCTTTCAGTAGTTTTGCCAGAAGTATGCTGTGGTTTATACTGTCAAATGCCTTATACATCCACTAGTACAAGAACAGTGATTTGTTTGCGATCCATTGCATAAGAATGAAATAATTTTAAAACAAGTATATTCAGAGAAATCATTAACGGTTAATATTCCCACTCTGGTGTTTTTGGTAAGGAGATCCTTCCCTGGTAAGGCATATTTTGGCAGTAGATTGTATCAGGGATATTGGGCGATTTAGCGTAGAATAACTTCCGCTAGCCTTCAGTTATCTGTAAAAGTACATGATGTACAATTGATGATATTAGTCAATGGCGTTGAAATACTACACAAACAATTAATCGTTCAGGATTTTGATTGGAATCTTGTCAGCACCAGGAGAATTATTTTCGGGCATACGCTTGATTCTTCATTCCCTTCAAGATTAGTTGTATATAATTATGGACTGAAAGTGAAATGTTGTAAATTAGGTAAAAATAGAAGGAATGATAGTTCATGGCACAGATTCTACCGGTTGCAACCAGCTCAAGATCGTTCACGTTGGTTAGTGCATGCAACGTGGACGTCGGCTTCTTTGCGTAAGGGTCTACGCTCCTCGCATAAAATTATGGCATACAAATGCCGGGGCTGCGAGTTGCAATTGAATGCGTTAGAGGCTATTCGTTACATTTGTTGCAATTTTGGCCAGGCAGTAATTAATTGCATTTTTGAAAAGGAAGGGGAAAAGGTAATTACAAAACAAAGGAACGCATTCCTTTAAAAGATAAAAATTACAAATTCCTTTTACACTGAAATCGTGCATAAATGGAATAAATACTAATAGTATTTACCAGCAAGAAAAAATAATGAAAAACTATAAGAATAATGCAAAACAAGAGTCGCTGTCTCTGCGCAGTCACAGAGTAGAGACATACAGAGACGTAACTAGTGTACCCACTTTTTTTGTGCGCATGCTCGGCAAGTTACTAGACGCATGCATCTGATTGGATGACGACTCACTTTAAATTTGCTGAGCACGCGCAGTTGATCATTTTCGCCCGGTCGCCTGAAAAAAAGTGGGTACATGAAAACGTAAGTTTCCGCAGTGTTTACAACGGTCAGTTACGTCTCTGTATGTCTCTACTCTGTGGCGCAGTGCCTCGGTTAATATACTTACGAGTTATGGCCATTTTGTTTCATGCAGTGCATGCTTTCCATTACAGAATGCAGACTGTTGACAATTTTCTCCCCACGCTAGGATTTTTTAAGTAAAACCTAACTTCGATCATAACTGTTTTCATTTCTAGTATTACTGTTTTCAATTCTAGTATATTTAGCTCAAGATCCACATTACAAAATGCAATCTATAATTAATGGACCTTTCCCCTTATAACCAAAATTTTGATCTAGGCAAGTCTAGACAAATATTTCATCACAGCTTGAAAGAGCATCACAAAATTAGTAATATTCCAAAGTTTCGTTGCGAAATGTTGTAAAATGAGGAAAATATATAGCCTTGCGAAGTTTGCAATTTTCAGTCATTTTGCATTACAAACGGGAAATTGCAGCCCCAACACCCGAATCGGATGTCAATTTCCAGTTTGTAATACAAAATGACTGAAAAACGGCAAACTTCGCAAGGCTATATTATCCGCATTTTACAAGATTTTGCAACAAAACTTTGGAATATTACTAATTTTGTGATGCTCTTTCAAGCTGTGATGAAATTTTTGTCTAGATCGAAATTTTAGTTATAAGGGGAAAGGTCCATTACCTTATGAAGCAAGTAATTGGAATTAATTCCTTTTTGAGGCTTTGAGTAGTAATTTTTCAGCCCTGACAAATATGGCACCAACGACTAAGGAACAACGTATCATGCGAGTATACAATACTATACGTTTAATAAAATAATCACATTACGTTACAACGAAACTACAAATGCTAATAATTTATCTCATACAGTCATTCAGTGTTATTGCTGAAATTAGGTTGTTATAAATTAAAAAGTCACAAATTAATGTAAATTACAGTATTAAATCATTTTATTACTATATCTTGTAATAAAATGCACTGTTCAGTATTCTACGCTTGTTAATCAAAAATCATCTCTGCTCTTTATTTGGTAGCATCGTGAAGATATGCTTTAGGTGAACATTGACACTTGAATAAACTAAAAAAAATCGTGTAAATAAAATGTATTGCTTGTAGCACGGCACCTACACTGTCGCCTAATTCGTCTTTGTTCAAGCAATACATGCTTCTATTGAAAATGTGATGAATATAGTATTAATTCTTATTTGGGACGTGGAACACGAGAAATGAAAATTCGGCATGCATCTACTGAAAGGCCTGTTCAAACGTCGCATTTTATCGCTGGTTTCTTTTGGGAACCTGTATCTCTGTTTAAAATTACGGACTCACGAGTATGAGATTTGGTGTTCACGTATTCTAATGACATACTGTAACCTTGTAGTCGATGCTCATTTCACTGCCTGCCTGCAGGGTGTGGTTCGCGAGGTTGCCCAATCCGGACTCGGGTGTTCCGCCTCGCGGGATGACATAAAAGCTATATGACCCTTACAATGATACGACAATGTTTTGAAGTTATTCAATACTCATACTTACATCATCATACCGAAATGTTGCCACACCTTGTTGCGAGGTATCTCGACGACGGAAGTGCTCTATTGAACAATGAAAATATATATAGTTGCACACATATTTCAGGGAAATTTTAAAATTATGCATCTTTCATTCTTACAGAAAACGTAATCAGTCCGAAATATAAGACTCTCATTCGTTTGATTTGAATTTTATAGCGAAAACCGCACAGTACAGTCTGTCAGTGCTTACTCCTATCTAGATTAAGCAGTTTTACTACAATTTATATATCCGTTTATTATATAGTAGAGAGTGAGATACTGAAAAATACACAGTGAAACCTAGATATTTGCCATATCTTCACTAGTGAAGATAACGATCACGTGACTTTTAGTATTTATACAATTTTTTGCTTGGGACTATATAATAAACAGAACATTACACAGTGGCTTGAAGATACGACTTTTATCTTCTCGTGTTTTCACCACTCGAAGATAAAAGTCATATCTTCGCGCCGCCGTGTAATATCCTCTATATATATACGCATTATCCACATTTCGTGTTTGATGAAAAATTCAATTCAACATTGATTTGGTCATTGGGGGGGAAATGTGTGTAAAGTCAAGTTTAAGCTGTTTGTTAGGATTTTTGCAAAAGTGAATTAAGATTTAAGTGTGGACATGAATTTTGGCCTGAATTGTACATGTAGCTATCCTATACATACCAGTTAAACTTCGAAGACGAACAGCACAGGCGACAAAATCATCAAAACTTATCCGATTGTTGGTAGAATATCGGTTTACGATGATTTGTAGAGCAGTCGGAGAGAGCTGGTAACCTGGAATAAATTAATTATTTTGTAATCAAGATAATTCATTGGATATTTTAAAGATTGCATATAATATTAGAAGCCTACAAATTTTTCGCGGAAATAAAACATTTGTAACATACCCCAACTTGTCAAAGCAGCTTGCAGCTCGTGAGGTTCCACAGTTCCTGATCTATCTCTATCATATTGAATGAAAGTTGTCTAAAATAAAATAAAATGTATATTTATACAATTCTTTAGAGTTTTGAAAACAATAATAGCAATGTGATCTATTAGGTATTAGATTATAATCCTATTGCATTGCCACGAACACATCGAAGGGTGCAATAAACAGTAAAGTTTCAAGGCCAAAAAAATATATGTGGGTAATTGTAAAAAGTATTGTAAAAACTTAGGTAGGGTAGGTCGGTTTTAACTTTTTTTTTTAAACTTTTTTTTAATTTTCCTAACAACCGGACGCCATTTTGTTTAGTCAGTGCTTCCATATCCAAACATAAATTTCCCTAATATTGCCTCAAATTTTCATTTTCCACAAACGTTTTCCTCTAAGTGGAAACACTTACAAGCGTGACCCAATAAAAAAGTTTAGGGTCGGGATTTTGGCGTCCAAAAGCTAGGTAGGGTCGGGAAACCGGAAACCCACATATTTTTTTTTGGCCCAAGGGGTCAGGTGTCAATTGAGACGCAAGTCCTGTTCCTTTCCCCAGTCACACCAATATGTAATTTTTGCATGTATCTTGTCTGTTTGTGTGATTATAGTACTCTATATTGTGACAAATCATTAAAATTAAATTAATTAAATTATTGCAAAGTGGACCGTAGAAGTGCTTACGTCACGTAATTTTCAAACAATGAATGGACCTTTCCCCTTATAACTAAAATTTTGATCTAGACAAGTCTAGACAAAAATTTCATCACAGCTTGAAAGAGCATCACAAAATTAGTAATATTCCGAAGTTTCGTTGCGAAATGTTGTAAAATGCGGATAATATAGCCTTGCGAAATTTGCAACTTTCAGTCATTTTGTATTACAAACGGGAAATTGATGCCCCAACACCCGATTTAGCCTGCGTGCAGTATTTTTGTCTAGATCAAAATTTTAGTTAAGGGGAAAGGTCCATTATTGACCCAAAAGTATCCCACAATGGGTAATAGAGATCTTAAGAGGTAGGACGGCAAAAACAACTTCATTCAAATAAATGATTGTAAATAAAGCTTATCGTATATTATCAATCGTATGAATTTAATTTGAAGAGATCAAAACAGAGGCTTTTTATTGAGTAGAATTCCACATTAGTATACTGAACCAATTTGCTGAGTATTCACTTCTTACGACTTACGTACTAAAATGCAAACGTTGTAGACAGGACGTGAAAACTCTGGTTTTACCGGTTGTAAACCGGACGTGGACGACGTCTAAATCTCCCGTGGGATTTTAATTATTCATTTCTTTTCCTAAATATTATTAACTTCATTGTATTACGTACTAGCCGACGTCTTCACGTTGCCGTCCTAGATCTTAAGGACTCTAATAAAAAATGCGTGACGTAAGCACTTCTAAGGTCTATTACCGTACTATGCAAAGTGACAAGTGCTACACTGCATTTGCTTAAATATTATTTTCACCTTCCAGTGAGAAAGAACATTCCATAATTCTTTAAATTCATTAAATCCCATACGAGCATCTCGGTCTCTCTTGAAGTGAAAGTTAAGGATGTACAATGTACTTCCTTTACTGTTTAACATTAATACATATTATTTACTAGCTTCCAGCAAAGGTACAAAGCAAATCCGGGCTTTTTGCAAGTTACAAATTTAGGTAGCTCGATACAATTTTCAAAAAGTTTATGTGAAAAACAATTTGACATTTTTAAATGTCGTATTTTTTATGGAGCAGATATCAGGATGTTCATATATCTTAACATTTCTTCTTTCAAATTATTTTTGGTAACGCATAGTTCATTGCTATGGCAACACACGCATACGAAACTCCCTCTAATTTAGCCTATTTCTTCATGATTGTATACTGTACTGTAGCTGTTAAAGAAGCACAGTGACCCCCAATTTTTTCGTGCACTATTTTACTTTGGACATAAACTAACAATAAGCAAAATATAAAAAAGTTCTGAAATGCCATTTTTTTAAAGTGCAATAGCCAATAATGTACTGTAGGTTACTCGATGGAATTTTTTTGCATTTTGAATTTTTTTATTTCTGGTAAAATCCCAAAGACATTTGTGACATAATACAGTGTTCAAGGTTTGGACATAGTTATTATAATATATATATATATATATATATATATATATATATGTATATATATATATATATATATATATATATATATATATATATATATATATATATATATATATATATATATATATATATATATATATATATTGTCTTTATATATATATATATATATATATATATATATATATATATATATATATATATATATATATATTGCCTTTAGTAATAACTCATAATCCCAACAATCCTCAAGTAATTGGAAAAATAAGGGAGAACTTTAAATTTCTAAACAATTCCGAGAAAATGAAACGAGTATTAGACAGAACAAAACTCATTGTAAGCAAACGCCAACCGAAGAACTTGAAGCGATACTTGACAAAAGCACAATTCAATTCAGAGGACAGAGAACACTGTGTAACAAAATGCGAGGAAAAGCGATGTGGAACATGCGATGTTTTAATCACAGGAAAGTCTGTTACATTAAAGAGCGGAAAAACCTGGAAAGTCAATTCAACGATGAACTGCAAAGCGAGATATGTCATTTACGTGATCATTTGCTCAAAATGCGACAGCTTCGACGTCGGCCAGACAGAAAACTTACGAAAAAGAGTGACATTGCACAAGGAACAAATTCGACACGAAGAGTATAGACATCTAAAAGTAAGCGAACACTTAAATATGTGTAACAACGGAATTTTCAAAATAATGCCTATATATCAATGCATTAACACGGACAGACTTGTTAGGGAGATGAAAGAAAAAGAACTTATCAATATACTGAATCCGGATCTGAACGCTAATTAAAAAACCATTAAGTTTATGCTTACATTTAGATCAATAGAATGTTTTTAACGGGTGACTTCACACCATGTAAATATATGCATTCCTAACATAGTTATTATAATATGATATCATAGAACGTAGATAATAGATAAACTAAATTCCACTCATTGTAAATATGCACCTGAGGAGCTAACATTAAAGCGAAAACGTTTGTGCAAAATTTGAGTGGCTGTTATTTTATTTTACGTTATAAATGTCTCTTTTGGTTGCACATTGAAACCTTTTCTATATATATATATATATATATATATATATATATATATATATATATATATATATATATATATATATATATATATATATATATATATATATATATATATATATATATATATATATATATATATATATATATATATATATATATATATATATATATATATATATATATCTTTTGGATGAAAGTAAAGCTTGGACGGTTGAAACTGGTTAAAAATTTATTTTAAAAATATTAAAATATCGGAAGACGTTTCGGTCAAACAACTAAGACCTTCGTCGGTTCTACTAAAACGTGAAACTACGTCTACCCTACGCAAACATTTCCCAAAGCCAAAGGACCGAATTGACCGAGACCAAACAAGATCTGTGGTTTATAGCATTGACTGTCAAGATTGTGATTTTGTTTACGTTGGCCAAACAGATAGAGCTCTGAAAACTCGAATCAAAGAGCACAAAAACGCGGTGAAAAACGACGATGAATATTCTAAAATAGCGCAACACACAAACACCCACCTTCACAAAATGGATTTTGAAAATACCAAAATTGTCGATCGTGAACCAGACCATGACAAAAGGTTGTTCCTTGCATGAAGCGTGGCATTCTCTAAGACAAGCCAATGCGGGAAATGATCACAATGACATTCCTGAGATTTACAATTGCCTTGTATAGTTCAATACCAGTTAACGTAATAATTGTGTTCGTTAAGACACTATACTGAGATTATAATTGTTTTCAGTTTTAACAATTAACATACTTTAGTACGGGCCTAATGACATTCCGGATATTTATTTTTATCTTGAACAAATTAGTAGCAATTTAGCATAATTGTTTGTAACCTATATAATACAGACGTAGTTTCACGTTTTAGTAGAACCGACGAAGGTCTTAGTTGTTTGACCGAAACGTCTTCCGATATTTTAATATTTTTAAAATAAATTTTTAACCAGTTTCAACCGTCCAAGCTTTACTTTTAGCTTCCAAAAGATATATATATATATATAATTATATATATGTATTATATAATTTCCATACCCAGCGCAAGCAGAAAGATGTTGTCTGCCGCGGCTGGGTCTTGAACCCGCGACCTTCGAATTACTAGATCGACGCTCTACCAACTGAGCTACACGGTCAGACGGATTTAAGACTGGAAATTATGAAATATATACTGAAATATATATACTTAATTTCCAGTCTTAAATCCGTCTGACCGTGCAGCTCAGTTGGTAGAGCGTCGATCTAGTAATTCGAAGGTCGCGGGTTCAAGACCCAGCCGCGGCAGACAACATCTTTCTGCTTGCGCTGGGTATGGAAATTATATAATACACACTCTAGAACATTTTCATCTTAACATATTACAGAGTGTACAATAACACAACTAACATATATATATATATACATATATATATATATATATATATATATATATATATATATATATATATATATATATATATATATATATATATATATATATATATATATATATATATATATATATATATATATATATATGTATATATATATATATATATATAGCGATAATATCGACTGTACCGAATTATGCAAATTAGAAAACGTAGTTTGGTCAACTTGGATGTGTGCCGCATCACAAGCAGCAAAAAACAAAGTTGCATGAAACTAGTGTGATCACACTTACTTTGTTTACACTTTTAAATTGCCCACACGAAAAAAAGGAGATTAATTTAAGTTGTCTAGCTAAAAGTGTCAATATTTTCGATACGCGAAAAAATCAAATGATACAGAGCCACCTTAAATGAAAACTAAAAAAATGATAGCAACAACTGAAAAGGATACATTGAGCATAGCAATCATAATTCTGCATGTGTCCAAACTGAATTCTAAAAATTGCAAATACGTATAATACTGTATATAGAAAAATAATGAACACAAATAAGAAATAAAGACAGTCTGAAATAAAAATCAGTAACCAATTGTAATATACTGTACTGTATATTCCATAGACTGATCGAGTATTGTTTACTACGATTTCAAGTAACATACAGGTATCCTGAATTTCAGCATAATTTCGCAAGTGAGAGGATGAAATTAAGGACACTTCTGCATACACCATTGTTAGTTTCATTTATTATATTGACTAATTATGTTTGCAACATATGTCTGTCTTTATCATATTCAATTGCATTGGTAGCAGGTATTCACTTACGCTGATAGTTTCCTGAGATTCCAGATGACATTAAACATCTTTGTAATTCATGTGCATCAATTTGTTGGTCCTATAAATAGTATATTTGAGATTCAGGACTGCCAAGACATTTTGCAAGCCCTGAGTAAAAGATTTTTTCTGGGGGCCCTATGAAGGAAAAGCCTACGCAAGTGAAATTAAAAGAAGGGTCCCTTCTACTGTATTTTGGTACCAATTATAAGTTGGAGCCTCTGTCAGCAATGGGGAATGGGGATCCCTCTGCCCTTTCTTCTTAGCAACCCAGGTACAAATACCATTGTACAGTACAGGTATATTTTTACTTTACCTGTCCAGCAACAGCTGCAAAATAGCCATATAAAGGATCCTGCATACCACCTGGATATCCTGGAGCCTGGGAATATGGATTTTTATATTAATTTATATATTAATGAGGAATAATCTGCAAAGGTCATTAACCAATAACCACTTAACACCCAACACATTGCCCAACTTATTCTCTAAAATCAATGGATTTTACACAAAGTACAAAGTAGGGCATATTAGTAGTGATGAGCCGATTAATCGGTACGGCCGATATTTGGCGTTTTCAAAATAGAAAAATAACTCAATAATCTAGTAATCTACACTCCGTCTTGTTTTTAACACTTTTGTTGCGTGTATTTAATCCCATATTGCGTTACTCGTAAGGAATAAGACCACTTGTAAGTTAAAATCTTATCACTGTATCTTAAACACAAAATCACTGAAAAACATTCAGCCAGTTTTACTGTTTAAATAAACATTAAAGCCTTTAAAGAAATTAAAGGCTCAAAAGTCGAGGTGTCTAGACAGTAAAAGTTAGCTTTGCCATTTATTGTAACTGATCACCGTTATCCGGCGCTTGTACCGGGTTTTTTAAACTTTTAGTTTAGTTTAGTTTAGTTTAGTTTAATGAATTTGCCATATATTACATATAATATCATTAATTATAAGTATATGACAGGAGTTTGAACAGGACTTGCGTCCCAATTGCAACAAAACCCCTTTAAACTCAACTTTTACAACCCCTCAACTTTTACAAAGAAATATCGGCCATAGCCGATTAATCGGCCGATTATTTTTTATATCGGCTCCGAAATATCAGATCGGCGAATCGGCTTTTTTCTGGTATCGGCTCATCCCTACATATTAGGCCACAAAAAAAGGTTAACAGGAAGTGCTTCCTACAGTTTTTCTATAGTGTATACTTATTAACACTACCATCTCCTCTCAACAAGTAAAATTGCCTGGCTTTGTTATTAATAAATAACAAAGTAGGGTGCATTACAGCATAATGATTCAACCAATCATATGTTGTTGGAGAGGGTAAAAATATCAAGCAGTCAATTTAGGAGTGTTGGAATTGTCAATTCAATTGATCTCAGTAATTAGAACATTAACTTGTCCCATTGAGGTAAGAGGGGGAAATTATTGAACAAGTATTCCATTGCAGAATGATATCTATTTGTTGCCAGAATGGGTGATTCCAGCTATGGACAAAATTTTGATCTAGACAAGACGAACAAAATCCAACACCACACCTAGAAACAGCATCTTAAAATGAGTTTGGTTGCAAAATGTTGTAAAATGAAGAAAATGTAGAGCTGTGAAGTTCGCAAATTTTGTATATATTTGTATTATGTGCGGTAAAAATAACCACTTTCCGCTCAAAAATGGTTATTTTTCCTGCACGTAATGCAACAGGCCTTAAAATATCGGTCGGTCAAGGACATTGTCCGACCCATTTGTGAAATTGTCCGACGTAGAAAGGAAACCACCGGACATTCTGTCCGACCAAAGTGAAACTGAGGTTTATTGTTTGTCCGACCTGAGTGTATTGGTGTCCGACCGAACTGTAGCTTTGTCCGACGGAAATCAAAATGTACCCTAGCCCAGGACTAGAGGCTTGTATGTTAAATGGAAAATCAGAGCACTATTGTATAAAAGGTCAACTGGAAATGTTGTTTTAACGTAGTCGAGCGCGGGGCGGCGAGCAAAATGGTGAAGTGGAAAACAGGCTTAAGTTGTCGAAGTCTTTTTTAATACTGCTGTTCTGGAAAGCAAGTCAATTTTGGCTTGGAAATAAGTATGAAAGGAACAAATTATTTAATATCTTTACAACATTTACCGTTTATTCATTTGTGTCATTCAGACTTATTTCCGAGTCAAAACTGAACTGAAGGTCATCGGAAATATGTCCGACCCAAATTCAACGTCACCGGACATTTTGTCAGACGGCCCTGTAAAAGATATTTTAAGGCCTGTGCAAATATATACAAAATTTGCGAACTTCACAGAGCTATATTTTCCTCATTTTACAACATTTTGCAACCAAACTTTGCAATTTTACTCATTTAAGATGCTCTTTCTAGGTGTGGTGTTGGATTTTGTTCTTCTTGTCTAGATCAAAATTTCATCCATAGCTGGAATCACCCATTCATTGTTGAAGTTCTATATATTTTCAGGTAGTTTGATCTTGATATATATTGTTCATTTCTATACCACACTGGAACTCCACATCATTACTGAAAAATCTAGTATATCTGTGAATTTCAGCAAACTTGTTTTTAGCTCAGCGGCTAAACCATGCGGCTGAAATGTTCTAGGGGGTCGGATCAATTCTGCTTCATGTCGTTATTTTCAAGTTCACTTTAGAATTTTTTAAAAACTTTTACAGGTAAACTACGTGAAGCGTTCCTCTTTTGACTTCGTATCTCATTTGGAATTTTCCTCATTAGCTTTGCAAATTTGAAAAACTCTTTGCAAATCCCTTGAGGGAATTTGCAATATTCCTATCGGTTGTTGCAATATTCCAATGCAACAAACTTCATTTTAAATTTTCCTAACTTCCTGTCATTTAATTTCCAAACTTCCTGTTCTGTTCTGAGCGTTGTTATTGTTGGTCGATTATTTTTGTTAGCCAATTGCAACGCCAAGAACAGAACAGGAAGTTAGGAACTTGTAACAGGAAGTTAAGAACTTCTAACAGGAACTGAGGAAAATTTAATTGGCTTTAGCAACATTGCAAATTTCCTCAAGGGATTTGCAAGGGAGTTTTTTAAATTGCAAAAGTAATGAGGAAAATTGCAATCAATTTAGAAACTCGAAAGAGGAACGCTTCACGTAGTTTACCTGTAAAGTTTTTTTTCCCGAACTCTCCTCAACCTTCATGGGTTAGAGGTTAAGGCTGCATGGAGAATGATTGGGATCAGGTTTTTTTTAAAAGTGACTTTAACTATAAATGCCAGACTGCCGGGCATCTAGTATTTTGACTCTATTACCCGGCTGCTGGGCATGTAGACACAGGGAATATATTTTCCACATCAGTCACATTTTAGTGTTTACTGTTTACTAATGCACTGATCAAAACGAAGGTGTAACATCCCCCCGGACATGAGAGGGGCATATGCCATTCATGACATTCCCTAGGAGCGGGCATTTGTTGCCAAGAAAATTTAAAGTGGTGGGGCATATATTTGATTCCACTTATAATGAGGACGGAGATTTGACCACAACTAAAAACGTTAGTTTACCTAACATGAAGACTTAGTACTATAGATTGACTTGCTACCACAGGCTTTAACATGTCAGTCAAAAGCCCATTTTTTGCTTTTGTGTTTTCAAGAAAATGGCGAAATTTGTATTAAAAAATGCAAATTATTAACAATTATTGGATGAGGCTGAGCAGGATATCCAGAATTATTTAGACCGAGGTCAATGTTATCTGCCGAAGCTGAAGGCTGAGGCAGATAACATTGACCGAGGTCTGAATAATTCTGGTATCCTGCGCAAGCCAAATTCAATAATTGTTTTATTATTCATTTTGTGACAGAAAGAAAACAAAACAAGCAACAATTGAAAACAAATAAATATTCATTGAATTGATTAACTTTTCGTAAATTCAACTAAAAATTTCCCGCCAATTTTGGTATTTTCACATAAAATACAGCTGAAATATCTCGGGCGCCGTCCAATAACCTTTGCAGATTACTGTTTCCACTGGAAATAGCGCAGGGACCTACAAATACCCAAAATTATTTGTAGGCTCTTAGCCAATGACAAACCGAGAACACAGTACAATGAATAATAATGTTCAGGATTGGTTGGACCAGAATGGCCTGGGGAAGTTGAAGAATTTTAACCTTCAAATTAGATTTACAATGGGGCATTTGACCACCACTTAGTTGTGGAATGTAGGGCATTTGAACTTCGTGTAAGATTTGATCATTACAAAATCCAAAAAGTCTAATGCCCGGGTATATGCCCGGGGGGGGGGGGGATGTTACACCTTCGTTTTGATCGGTGGATAAACGGTACTTTAGTCTCTAGTGTTTATTGTGTAACAAAATAGCAAATCAGCAATATACAGAATTCAGATTGGACTACTAACAAAGACTGATATTAGTTTTGCTCTGCACAGATATACAATAACATATTTCTGACATGGCAACAACGAAAGTATATAAATAACTAAACATTAGAAAGTAATTAACATCCGGCTTGAGGTTGTGAAGCATCACCTTGTAAGAATCCAATTACTGGGCGAAAATCTAAAATTCTTAAACAAATAATAATCTGAATCTTTATTTAATACTTACAACTCCATATCCTGGGTAAGCCATCGACAATCTGTTGTATAGAAACAAACAATTTCAACGTTTACTTTACCAAGAAGGGGTGTGATGCTGTGAACAGCAACAATTTACGAAAATTATGTGTTCAGCGGTCTGCTGTTAGGATACGTTAATACTTCAAAACTTTGATAACAACTTTATACTGGATGCGGGACCACCGGACCAACCAAGTCGTTGGAACAATTTGTAACAAGTGTGAAGTGTAACAACTTTTCTGCCTGTTCGTTTTTAATTATTTAAATTTGGTCATAAAAAGAGTGCCATAAGAACTGATGAAAGTTATAATCATATATAAAAAATAACCAAGGCTTATATGTAAATGATGTAATGGGAAAATGTGTCATAAAGTAAACTGAACAAAACAGATACTCTGTACTGTCGTACAGAGCTGCTATTAAAAGTTCAGATATTTGGTTGTTAGTAAGCAGCGAGCCCAGTATAAACAGAATGGGGGGTCTCCGGGCTGAACATGCCCGCAAATTCTACAAGAGTTTTGAGAAGGCTATTTCCTGCACTAGAAAATACTTGACATACGCTCTTGGAACATATCTTCATCAGATTTGGAAGAATTAGAAGAGTAAAAAACATGCAGTCCTAAATCAAATTGCTTGCATTCAACTACATCTAGAATTTGAAAAATAAAAAGAATTTTCCTGATATTCTCGTCAGATTTGTGATAAGTCCAATCGTGAGACCGGCTGGCGGGTAAACCGTGAGACTTGACTCATGAAACCGGCGGAGCTATTCTCTCATCCGAGTTGACATCATCAATTTTTCATCTCAGACTGAAATCCTCATGCATGCAGATGCTCAATTTAGTCTGCACCGAAAATTTCATCATTCAGGGACATTCAGCGCGAGTTACGGCGATTAGAAAATTTTGTTTTTCTGATATATTTGATTGGAATTTCCGCTGCAGTGAAAATATTTTCATTTCATGCCGAGCATGAAGATTTCAATTCTGGGGTCCATTTCTGCCAAATATGAAAATGAAAAAATAATAAATCTAACATTTGTCATTACCTGAACGGAATACACTAAAGGGTAAATAAACTTCATCTTCCAACCTTTTGTGTACGATGATTCCATTCGTAACAAGAGGAAAAATGGAGCAAAATAAGAAAAAATGTAGTCTTATGCTTATTTGATCACACCTTTCAGGCACTTTTTGTTACGATTTCAGCAGTGCGGATTTCGTCTTCTGATGCATGTATTTTATTTATTTTATTTTATTTTACAAGATTCGCCAAACATAACAGACATAAATAAGACTAATACTTTACAAAATTTACATACAATTCGGGCAGGGACTAGCCACAGAGATAATCTCCAATTATGGGGCCCCTCACAATAAGTTACAATATATAACATTAAAACAAATTATGCTAAAATGTCAACAACATGTCCTCACTAATAAACTATCAAGAGACCGAGTTGAGTGGCATTTGACGCACACGGACTTAAATGTTCTAGGATTGTCCGGGTTGTATATTTGTTCTAAAAGGTTTAAGTAGTAATTGAATAAAAAGATTTTAAAGTAAGCTAATGATCTTGAAGTGTCACGAATATTGCTAGGGAGAATGTTCCATACGCTAGGCGCTCTCACATAGAAATTGTTCTTGGAGCTAACTGTCCTGCATCGAGATACATTAAGAAGAATACCATTGACAGGGTCAGCGTTTCTAGTGAACGAGTAAGTCAATTATGAACTTCATCCGACCATTCATAACTCGATCATCATGTCCAGCAGTTGTCAAGCAGATGAAGAAAATCACACCTGAAATCGTAGCAAATATTGCAAGTGTAAACGGGACCTTATAATTAGATCACAACATGTACAGATATCTCTTCATAATGTGACGTCACAATGAAGTGATATGCTATTGCAGAATTAAATTTTTTGAAACGCACGAGCTGTTTAAGCCAAAAAGTAATGAAGTAGATGCTTCAAATATTCAATAAAAGTAGGAGAGTTGAAGAAAAATGACAACCCGCGGAGCACGGAAAATATGCTAATGAGGCAGAACCAAATTAGTTCAAGGTAAGTAATTGTAAGTTTTGGGTCGTTTAGTTTTGGAAAGATAGATCTAAATATACAAATTATTTGTTTGCACTTCTTTGATGAAATGCATATTGTGATATATAATATTGTAGTGGCAGCTACTTCTCAAATATCCATGTTGCTTGGATATTTTTTGGTCAAGTGATTGCTTTTCCCAAAACGTCTGGAACCGATCTGGATTTTAGTTTTATCTTGCATTGAGACTTGTAAGTGGCGCCTTATTATATAATCTCGAACACACTTGCGCATAGAGACCCGGTCCGGCAAACGAGGATGAGAGTTGACTGATGAGAATTGGCGGCACTAGAGTCACGCATTGTTATGGCGGCGGGACATTTTAAATTCTAGATTTACAAAATGAAGGTTTGATGAGCGTTTCAACTATGTTTTAACTTAAATAAAATACATGACAGTGTTGGGAAAGCATTAAATTAAGAGCAGCTAACCAAGGATGGCAAGGAACTCTTATGCACTTTCATCCTGGATTTGACTGATCCGCCGCCGGGCTTAACTTAAATTTTAAAATTAAATAAACATGTTTTATTTACCTTTACTCTTTACAGATGTCAGTTCCAAATTTCGAAGAAATTAATTTTAAGGATTATCCAAATTGCGCTATATTTGGAGCCGTTGCAGGGAGTTTGGGAACGTTGGTCATGTTTATAAGTGGCTTTTGTATTTATAAGAGGTAAGGGATGAAATCATCAACTTTGCAGGTCATCATGGTCTCTGCAGGTATCTCTTGACTTTAGTTTATTCTCTTTTGCCAGCCTGCGCATGCCTGTATAACCCAATATAGCACTGGCAACCTATGCTTTACTTTAATTTTATTTCCTCTGATGAACTTGTTCAGCCGGCATGGTGGATTTAGTACAGCTAATAGATCAAGCGTCGCGAGGCAATCACAGCCCGCTATGGTAACCGCGGAATTGAAACATGAAGATGGTTAGCAATATAGTCTGCATAGGTACACCACTTCAGTGCATGAATTTTTTAATTTTATTATTGACAATGGTCAAGACGAAATTACGAAAATGCTGTTATAAACTATCCATAGTCAGTACTATAGGTGTACGTTAGATTCGGGAGTTCTGCTGTTACCTCAATGCGCCCCTGCAGCTACTAAGTGTCTAAGTATAAGCTATAGAGCACGCAGCCAATTAAAGCAGTTTTTGCAGTTGATATGTTGTACTGCATGTAATACACGAAAAAGCTTTGCATGTACAATAACCAATATATTGAAGTTCGTACCACTATTAATTTCCCAATTTTCAGATGGTTGAAATGGAGAGAACGTTATAAAAAGGCGAGAAGATTAAAACGTCGTAAACGATCAGTGCCTGTTGAGAATGTTTTGTCACCGCGGATGAGTGAACACAATTCTGAGCCGATTTACGAGGACATCACTGCAGTTGATAGACTGGCGGATACTTCGCATATTTATCAACATTTTGCTGAACTTTCCCCAGTGGATCTGCCCCCACCTGTGCCTGCTTTGTATTCCAATATGACATTTTCTACCATCTCACAAGACACTCAGTCGCTACCTGACACAGTGGTAGAGGGAGAGGGAAGTGAAGCTCCTACGAACATAATTCCGCCCTATATCTCAAGATATGATAGTCTAGTTACTTGGTTGAAAAATATGTCCACTGGTGTCCAGGAATAGCACTGCATTATGCATTTTCTTTTATTTGGCATATGCAATTATTTAGATTATTAATATATAGACAATAAATGATTTAATCTATGAAGAGTGTTTTTACAGGCGTCACGTCCACCTCGGGTATAGCAACCTTATGAAGGAATGCCTCTGTTTATGGCATCACTCTACATTGGTCCCATTGTGATATTGCAACTCCCAGTATGAGTATTGATACGTTTCAGTACCTAATATAATAGTATCTTAAAGATTGCGTTCTACGGCTCTGGGTATATTAACGTTTATACCATTCACTGCACTCAAAATAATTGTAATTCTTTAATATATTAACTTGGTTCACACAAGTGAAATAATGTGCACGCAGAGAAACGGCAAAAGAAAACTAGTACTATACATTTAGAGCTTGGCTATGCAAAATTTATCTTGAAATGTCTACTTTTCCGCCTCAACCTCCGCTCAGAGGAAATTTTCACCCTTCATCAGTTCGGATTCTTTGTTGTGCCTTTGGCTTTGGTCAGTTTTAATTCTTTATGCTGATGCTTATCTCATACGTTATTGTTAACATGACTGAATATCGAGTTCGTACGGTCTGGCGCGAACGTGATCTTCTTACCCTTTCCGGGAAAAAACGAGCCTAATTTTTTTTCTCGCCATTTCGTGACGCTTATAAAATTTTTTGAAGTTTATTTTAATTGAACAGACAGAAACTTCAAACACTATACGTGAGATTGAATAAAACTGAAAGGGAATCAAAGAATGAAGTCGAGGCCTTGCGGCGTGTATACAGCTATTTCAATTAAGGTTGTCCCCCAAGCAAAGCGGAAAAGTCGAATACGAGCGCAATTCATTCATTTATTAGCGATTCCAAAATTTATTAGCGATTCCCAGCAGCCTTTCGCGCTCGTATTCGACTTTTCCACTTTGCTCGGGGGACAACCTTAATTGAAATAGCTGTATGCTGCTCTCCAGTCTTCAGCAATGCTGCATGATAATCTACGCGTTCCGCGGTATGAACGATGGCCGAAATCGTTTAAATTTGATCGAGCACGCTTCATGCGTATGTGTGAAGAGTCCACAATTACATTAAGGCACAATATAGCCTGTGTCACAGCATGGATTGTAAAATAACTGGATAGGAAAATTCCTGACGTCACAGTCTAAACCTAGTTGCAATCAGTGACGTCAGATGACAGTCTCACAGACCTTAAAATTGTAAAGTCTGCGTCACAAACTAGGCACAATAGGGTTCTTAAATTCATCCCAAACTTGTGTCAAATTTTCTCACTAACATCAAAATATATACCCGCCCGTTTTTCGTACTAGATTTTGTTCGTTCGACGTTCTGTGTCGTCCTAAAATCTTGAATCCCTCCATCCATCTCGGTTCCCATTATCAAAAATAAACCCCACGTCCGGCAAAACATGTTGTGGACGCTCTGTGAGCGAAGCCCGCGAACTGGGCTTTACGCGTCAGTCTGTCTTTGTCAGTTCTGAAACCAAGAGCCACTGAGCAGAATGTTGATACATCCATTCATTTATATTCATTATACCAAAAAACTGGGATTAATAACCACGGCCAGCCGACATTTTCAGAAAATTTTAAACTGAGAAGCAAACTCCGAAGAATAATGTTGTTGAACTGAAAACAAGACAAGACTAACTGAGAGAGACGTTTGAGATTAACTGGCGTAGCTTAGCTTATGTTAGTCGTCAGAACAAGCGCCTTTCGTGGCTTCGATTCTCGCTACGGTCTACGGACTCATGTGAAAAGAGTCACTCAACGCTCCGCCCAGTCCGCCGAAAGTCCTGGGTTTCCCTGGGCGCTCCAGTTTCCTCCCACAGGGAAAGTTGACCGGGTGGGTTAGGATAAACACAGTTAAGAAAGTAATATCACAATTGTTGTAACTATGATAAAATAGTCTAGGCCAAGTATGTAATGGACCATTTGAAGTCTAGACAAAAATTTCATCAGAACTTCAAAGAGCATCACAAAATTAGTAATATTCCAAAGTTTCGTTGCGAAATGTTGTAAAATGCGGATAATATATAGCCTTGCTAAGTTTGCTGTTTTTCAGTCATCTTGTATTACTAACGGGAAATTGGCAGCCCCAAAGGGTATTGGGCTGTCAATTTCCCCCGCGTAATGCAAAATGACTGAAAAACGCCAAACTTCGCAAGGCTATGTTTTCCGTATTTTACAACATTTCGCAACGAAACTTTGGAATATTACTAATTTTGTGAATGTTCTTTCAAACTGTGATGGAATTTTTGTCTAGACTTGTTTAGATCATAATTTAGTCTATAATGCAAATGGTCCATTAGGTAAGCGTAATACTTAATATAAAGCGCATACATTTCATCATATCCACATGTAAAGTTTGCGTTATATAGAAATGCTAATAATCGTAATCGTGATTAACTGGGAGAGAACACAGAAGAACCAAATTAAACTTCGCCCATCATTCTGAAAACTATATTCTACCTAAACTGGTAAATTTCGTAAATACAGAGCTACATATACTACTTTTACAAATGATGTACTACTTATTTTAATAATAGTTTACCGTGAAGTTTTGCAACACCTGTTGAATTATTGTTTGTAAGGCTCTGGAACAGGTGGTGGAATTCACATAGTCACAAAAGCAAAATCTTTATTTGCATAAATGGTTGCATATTGTTCACTTTCTTTAATTGATAAAAGTTACTCTTCCGTCAAAGTCATCTCAGAGAAAGAGCATTATACAGTGACACATTTCTTTTCAAAATTACTGAAAGCGGAGATCTTGTCAAGCGAAGAATTACGGTACACTTGCTGTGAGTTGTAATGAATTAACTTAAGACAACCGAGGTTCTCAAAGCTGTGATTGTGTATACAAGTTATTGTTCTCTGCCTTTGGAAATATAAATTCGCTGAAAAGTCTAAAATCAAAGTAAGAATATTTATCACAGGATGGGTGTCTGGAGTTCCATTAGGTAAGCGATAAGAAATGTTTTTGATGAGGTAATATTTACTATATTTGTAATTGTACGGCACATATGGCTATGTGAATCTGTTTGTCAATTCGCAAACCCTAGGCTAGATAATCATAAATCAATCAAATTTTGTGAATTTTTAAACTTGGAGCTTTAGCCTTGGCCAAAGTATAATAACATTCACCAGCCCGAAGAAGAATAACACTATACTAACTCTCCTGAAGATTTCTTTCACGGTTGCGAATGTTAAAATTAACTATATCAGTCGCGGCCGTTTCCTAGTTTAGTTCAGTTGTTTTACACATCAATATTCCGATCATAAGACTTCTTTCCCTAGACTATATTTTTTATTACTTTGGATTACTTAATCTATTTATTCCTAATATCCAATTAGATATTATAGTACTTTTGTTATATAGTTCTATCCATCTTGGGATAATGTGTTCCCATAACAAGGTAAACGAGGGATAGGTAAAAGGAAACATGAATGCAATAAATCTAATTTCTATAAATGGGATCACTCGAACACTGACTAGGTTCTGTTCATTATTTATAACATATAATATTTCTTTCAGCTTTTGTAATTTTGAGAAGGGAAGGATCAGAAATACTTACAGTGGCTCAAGGTAAGTCTTTTTGTTAGATCTACAGTAAGTGTGAGTGGGTTATAAGTGAGTGGGGTGTACTAATTATCATACTTACTTGTAGCTAAGAGTTAAGCTCAGTTCGAATTATGAAAGGATGCTGTATTTCTCTTTTCTAGAAATTCCAATATGAAACAGATCTTAAACATTGACTCGGATAGCTTTAGCACCACGGTTCTTCAGGATGTTCAGGAAATTCGAATCCAAGAATCAGATCAGTTTCAAAATTTAGTTCAACCTCTCTCGAACTATCAAGAGAAAGAATCCTTCCACTGCCCAACGTACTTTGAATATTCCATGGGAGGGAATTTAAAGTTCTATAAAGAGTATCTTCAACAGGACTTGGAATTGGAAAACAAAGTATATTCTGTTAAGAATCCGCGACAACGGCTGAGAAAAACTTCGCACAGTGACAATGATTCGGAGCCAGAGGCGCTGCGATATGCCTGTAAACCTCAAGAGAAAGTTATGCCTGTTGTCAACACCATTGCAGAGGAGCCTGAGTTATCATTTGATGATTATAGTTCAATTTACCAACCTGAGTTTATGTTAAATATTAACTCAAAGTCTTTGGTCAAAGAGATGCCGAAACATGTGTTAGGAGATAGAGTTGATAAGGAACTGATGGGGAATAAAAGAAGAAACGATAAACATACAATTGCAAGTTGGTCTCAGGATTTGATTGAAGATTCTCCACCTGAAAACGTAGTGGAGGATTTGGAGGTTCGCGTAGTTAACAAGTCAAAGAGCTTGCCTGCAGTGAAACCAAATGCTGTGATAACAAACCACGAAGACATGTTTGATTACCACAGTTCTTCAGTCAAGACAAAAAGGAATAGTAAACAGTTGGAAAACCAAGAAATGAAGTCATTACAGGGTAAAAGTAAAGGAAACCAAGAAATAAAGTCAGCACAACTTGATAAAAATAAAATATGTACTGAAAACAAAACAGTAAGTTTAAAACATCGACAACCAAAGACAACTCAAAGCAGGGACGAAAGTAAGGTTACAGAAGCTAAAAACATTTTATCAAAAGAAAAGTCTTCCACACAAAAGAAAAGCATAGTTGATCACACAACTTCTTCTCCACCATGCACAAAAGCCGAAATTAAAAAAGAATCAAAAGATCGAGCTAAAAAGCCTAGTGCAGAGAGGATAGAGAAATCAAAGAAATTAATACACACAAAGGAATTGGATAACAAAAAATATTCGTCAATATCGTCTGAGGACAAAAACACCTTACCTGATGCTGAAAATAATCAAACAAGTATTGAATCGCAAGATAATTTCCTATCTATGCTAAGTACGGACACAACTACGTTGTTCGACAATGTTGATTTGTTTAAAGAATTAGGAACGGGCGAGAAAAAGTTAGGTGAACCAAAACTAAAGGCGGATGCAGAATTCTACCCAGAATCACCCATTTCGGAACTGAATTTCTTTAAAACACCATGCAGTACCCGACATAACAGTTTGGAAACATTTGAACAATTGGAAAGTGAATGTATTGAAGACATCGCTAGACAGGTAAGAAATATACATGCTTCGCTTATACCGCGGAATAATTTCTGTTGTTGCTCATACTGTGATACTGAATATCAGGGTAATAGACGAGTTTCAGGATCATCACTGTATGCAGCGGTTAACTATCTTTTCATCAGAAATGAAAACGACTGTATTAACCGCGACTGAAAAACATAGTAAAAATTGGAAAGGTTAAAAATTGAAACAAATTGGAAAATAGTTGAAAAAAACAACCCCTCGCTTTATTTACACCATACGCGTGGGTCGATTTTAGGCTTAGGCCTGCCATTATGAAGTTCCTATTGGAATTACAACTATTATATGTGCATTATAGATAACGTCTGCTGTTTTTACACGATGCGTTTCAAACTTTGCAATTTTATTATTCTCTAACCTATAATATGATCTTTTCACCTGAAACAATCATTCTGACTGCAACAAAAATTCTATGAAAAACGATCCTAGAACACATCTCCAAACATGATACATTATAACATGCTATCTTCTAAGATCCACAAAATTTACAATCATAACTATTTGGTCACACGCTGCTATTTTCATATTGTAGGAACAAGAAAAGCCAGAAGATAACACGCTGACGTCGAATCTTCTTCCAAACTATAAAAAATTACCAAAAGAATTTCAAGAAATGGCAAGGAGGTTATCGAAAAAAGATTCTCCGAAAAAATCTTCACCATCTTTACATCAAATGAATTCTTTTCCGAACTTGAACTGTTCCTCTAGTACATGTAGCACAATGTCTCCTCACTCTCCCAGTGGCAGGACATTGTTCAGAACTCCCAGTTATAAAATGCCTAAGACACCAAGCTTAAGTCGGCAACATCCTTCAACTTATGTCACACAACATACGTCATCTCGCTCGAGACCTTCATCACGCGCGTCCTCGAGAGCTACTTCGCCTACACGTGAGCACATCGAGGCGCTGCTGTAGAATCAAGTAATGTCTGTTAAGCTATGTTTATACTAGAAACCTGAGCCTGGCCCTGGTCAGATTTTTATATCCATCCTATATCTTGGATAGGCGTTATTGTAAGATAGAGAATATTTCATGAATTGATCGCGGGCCATTTTCCATGTAAACGTCCCGAAAATGACGTCACATTAACTTTGGTGCTCAGGACTATTTAATTGATTTAAGTTAACATACACTTCTGGAAAGTACGTCCAGTGCATTTTTTAAGATTCTTCAGTGGTGGGGCAAAACTGCCAAAGGGCCCATTTTCCTTGCCCTACCCGCAGGATAGTATGCGATTGCCGAAGGTGTGAGCCGAGTACCACAGGTACAAGTTAGCTAGGGGGGTCTGGGGGCATGCCTCCCCCCAGGAAATTTTAAAATGGATCTCTGAAATGGCATTTCCTGCATTCTGAGAACACATTTAATAAAAAAAATCTCAGCCTCTCAAAGCAAAGTTTTAATGGTGAAATTTGTAATAAATTGCATGCTAAACATTCAAACACAATATATTTAGTTTAAGTATGCTCACCAAAAACTGTTATTTTTTAAACTTCTTTTCAATGTTAAACTCATTTACTCAATACAGGTCCTATAGGGCCCTGGCTTTGGGGCAATACGTGGTGGGGCAGAGGAGGGGGCCTAGTGGGGCAAATGCCCCACCAGTCCATGGTATTAAAAAATGCCTTGACTGTACGTCACTTTGGCTATAGAACCTCGTTAAAGACATTAGTTAAAGCCCAATATCTCAATCATACACAAAAACTAAGCTCCATATAGCCAAGGTGACGCACTTTCCTGAAGCGTGTATTGTTCGATAAGTACTTTTAATCATTAAATATGTCTAAAGATATTTTGGTTTCTTTCATTTCGATATGAAGAGTTTCACTAAGCACTGCAATCAACAGGGCCGTAGCGAGGGGGGACCCCCCAACGTTTAGAAAATTGCATTATTCGGAAAAGTCACAAGCCTATTCCAGAGAGCCTATTCGGAAAATTCGGAGTAGGGAAAGTCATGTCTTTTCTTTATTGTACCCCGGTTCAAACCGGTACCATCTGTTACCTCGTAACGCTTACTGCAGAAACCTACCAATTATGTCTTCCTCAAGCTTACCGCCTTTAGCTCTAGTCTCATTGCACGCACGCGCGCAATTTATGACGTCACACAATCAAGCCGTGTTGGCATGAGGTCACTTCACTGGCATGAGCATGCGATGTTGTCATCAACCATCTTTATCCGATGTCTGGTTATTTCAGAGGTCCAAATATGAACCGGTAAACTAATTATATATCAAATTTTATACATTACTACAGTCAGGGCCGCACAGAGAAATTTCGGGGCCCGGGGCAAATATTTGGTGGCCTAGTGAAGATATGCGTTGTCTTTTAGAGATTGATTTCAATATTCTTGAACTTTTATATAGGACAATTAGCAAGATTATTTCCTTCGATTTTGAATATTAACAAAACATTTTCCATGCGTATTCTATACTTGAATGGTTCAGGGGTGTCTGGGGCATTCTCCCCCAGGAAAAGTTCTACGGAAATCTGGAGTCCCTAGAATACAATTCCTGCATTCTGGGAGAATATTTAACTGTAGTTTCTATATTTGCGTAATTTACTTCATCCTTATGGGATATAGCCTTGACTGCAGTTCTTATGAGTTATGTGCGGCTCTAACTGCAGTCTGACGAGTTTTTAGAATAGTTCCTTAGACGTACATGTTGGCAGTTTTATAACCACTGGAAATAACATAAAATCAAATGGAAAAGAAAGTTTTGCAAAGAGAGTTTAATTGGAAACAACTTGAGTAGATAACTCTAAGGTTTTTGAACACTGAATGCCCTTCGTCAGTAGCAATAAAATAGCGGTTTAAAATTGAATTTTGTGAAATTGATACAATTCAAGTAAATAAGTTGACAAATTAGAAAATACTATACTATAATAGTCACGGACGTGTCGTTGTCGATAGACTGAAGATTCCTGGAATGTTTCTCCGTTATTCCACTCTTCTGAAACAGTAAAAAATTTTAAAAAAGATAAAAATAATTTTGAAATTCAATATGTCATCAATGAACTCAGTAAACAAAACTACTGATAAAAAATTCCGACTTTATTTGATGTAAGCAGTATGATGATGACTTATTGACTTCCACATAGTCAAGTAGAAACTTCTTGTTTTATAATTCATATGGTTTAAGATTATCTTTTTCTTCGGAATATATTTCTTTTTATGCTTTTGGAAATTGTCGGTTGGCCGTGATTTTTCAAAAAAATGTTTTATGCTTCCCATGAACAGTATGCGTTTCCGAATTAACACTAAATTAGTTAGTTTGCCGTACCTTCCGGAAAGTACTTACTACATAGCCTTTTATCTTGTTACTGATGTCCCAATTGTTATATAATCTAATATAACTGTATGATTTAAAATTTGTAAATGTATCACCATGCGACAAGATAAAGGGCTTAAAACCCCGGGTCCAATACCTCAATCACGAAAACGACTGTATTGCCAAGACTGACAAAATTCAGGAATTTCTGTGATTTTCGTTGCAAAAATGATGTCCTGGTACCACAGCTATGTTTATTAGTTTGGATTCAGACTTTAAAAACCGTCGTAATCTGCTCGCAGTCCGAACCGTTTAGGCTGCGAGGACATACCATATATCGTACAGTGTAAAAAAGAAGCAAAAACGTGAATAGTAGATGTTCATTTTTGAATTTTATTGTGCCAATATTTCAGTTAAAAATCCAGTGATTCCGGCAGTCATCTCAGTCATATTGCGGACCACCATGCACAGATGCACTAAACAATGCGGTAAATGTTCCCGTGGACCTCATCGATCCTCGTCACTGTTAGATTAAATTTACAGAAAAAAACTATCGTAAGGACCGAACCGAAGATATGAACTTGCAAAGTCATATTGCCGCGCACTGGTGCAATGCGTTATGGCGGGGAGACCGGTCATAAAGGAGTTAAGACTTAAGATTTTCTTAATTTGAGCAATTCTAATTCTTTTTGTCACCTATAATATAAGACATGTGTATGAACGAGTACGAGTACGTAAATATCGCATCAATCTATACAGTAGTATACTTGTATAGGTGTATATACAGTCGCATGCTTGAATGTTGAGTTGTGTCAGCATGATTGTCACTATAGTCACTTAAGACTCTTATATAAAAAAATACAAGAACTATGTTATATATCATGTAACTATTTTATTTCTTCAATTGAAGGAATGGTTAAAACCAATTTTTAAATACGTGCGACATCAACCATTGCAATATGTTCCTGTCAGTGGAAGGTCTGCGGATCCAGTGTTTAACGTCTTCTATGAAACAGGTACAGTTTGTAGTAAAATAGTCAATCATGCACTTGATACAAAAAAAAGAATCGAAACCCAGATTGGCATATGCTTTTATAAATCCCTTGATGAGCCAAATGAAGAGCACTTATACATTTACAAACGGAGGAGTCTTGTAAAATATTTGTCTTGGAAATTAAAAGACAATAAAACGGCAGCCATGTTGGTGCCAAATTTAATGAAAGATAATGAAGTTCGTTTGAGGTTCTTTTGTTCAAATACCCGACCAACATGGCCATGGCATATAATGTGCAACCAATCTACTTGCTGATCGTTTCAATACAAGAAACTATGGTTACATGTCATGTTGATCATGCGCATTTACGCTAGTGTAAAATTCACCCTAAAATCCTGACCCTAAACTTTTAATTTGACACCGTGCAACACGAACATTTTCTTTCGTACGTAGTCTCTTTTGGATGCACATTCACGGACACGACCTCGACAATGCACCACGATTTTTCAGTTCTGTTTTTGATAGGCCGGGCTGCATGATAGTAAACTCAGTTAATCGAAATTAATGAACTAATCATGGAAGAGTCACCCAATCCGGCTCCATTAATAAAAATACTCTTATTAGTTATAGATAGTCATACTGACCAACGCATTTCCAAGGTAAATGCTTTTAAAGGGTTAAATTGATGCATGGATTAACAGTTAGCTAAATACAATTTATATATGCATGCAAATTTTCTTATATATCCCAACTTCTATTTTGTGATATTCGATGCGTAAATGAGGGGGGGACATTGGGATTTACGGTATGGCGGTATTAGCTTATTTTTCTTACGGTATTTCGGTAGTTTCCTTGAAATATTGCGGTATTACAATATTGGAAATCTTGCGGTACACGGTATTTGCAATTTTGGACTAAAAATTGCGGTTATTGACAAAATTTGCTTGCGGTATTACGGTATTGAATACCCCCCTCTAAATGAGGATTTTGCATATGGATTGGGATGCGCCGAGCCTCAGCAGACCTATATTAAAAATTCGTTCCTAAACAAAGCTGTATGCAATTTTCGAGGTCATTTATGTTTAATGGTATTTTTAATTTTGTACATGCTAGATTTTTGTAGACTTCTGCATCTCAATGAGCTATGTTGAACTTGAACTGCTTGGCGCTTGCATAACTGATTGTTAGCATATGAAACCCAGATCCATGTGTATATATATTACAAAGTAAAGGATAGTGTTAAAATTATCACAATGCACGATATCTTCTAAAATACTATGAAAATTTAGTAACGTTTCACCACGAAATAGCCATTTCGAAATTACGTGAAATATGAGCCGTTGTCATGGTAATGACTTCTGTCGAACCATTTTAATGGTGCTTTAATCAGTAAGTGAAGGCAGCTTTTATACTTTTTATCTAATACATGGTTCACCCAAACAATGACCGAATCAGCGTTTGAAAATTCTCCCAGTGGCACAGGTAAGCTTACATTATTTAATGTGAGAACTGGAGGATTTAGTAGACCTTAGTCTAAGCATTAGTAGGGCTCAGGACTCTGTTTGTTTATAAATTATCACAAATGTCTAACAAAGCGTCGTAGCAAACATTATGTTAACAGTAGATTAACTTAGTCTACAGACAGAAGTAGCTGCTTGTTCGTATCAATACCTGCTGACAAATACGTGCGACTGTGTTGCACTCTTCTGCCAAATGCTTTAAATTTTTAATGGCCGAAATCTTTAATTATACTAATCAGTAATATGTGTTATTACTGTTATACATATACAGTATATAATGCATCACTTCGGTTTTACAGCTATCAAAGAGCCCAGATTTGCCAGGGCATTTAAAGTATATACTTGAGCAAATAAACTGTGAATCTTAGGAAAGTTGTAATCATGCAATCTTTCAATGATGTTCGTATCACAGTAGTTGTGATTAGATAAGTAGCGTTGCTTAGTAGCCTACCAAGTCCAAGTAAGTCCAAGTCGTATATATGTTTACGCACATGAGATGAACGCACTCGCCGCACTTGTAGACAAGAGTCAGGTACAAGTTAGTTGGATATCAATGGATTTAATACTGAAGCAAGTTCCGCCAACACCAGTAACATCACAAAATAACAGAGCTGCATACAGTATGTTGAAGTAACACATGTATTTCAAGTATTACTTAATTTAAGTTGAGGGAAGAGTCCGGAAGATTTTACTAGTTTCTAGCTCATTCGTCTGACACTCAGGCTACTAGTTTCGGGCTGAAACGATTTTCTAAGAAATGTTTTGTAGGCTGAAGTCCTGAACTGGGTGAATTTGCACGATTTTGCCTTTCTACTTCACACAGGACGCGTGAAATTGTTTAACCGAATTCATATTCGATACGGGAAACTCGTCTACGATATCCCGTCAGAATATAAATTTGTGGAAAGAAATCCGTCTGAAATTTTATATATATACTGTAGATTTTTATATAATACCTTATTGAATTCTGATCGTTTAATGGTCACGTGATATTGAATAGAAAATTCCATTTCCCAAGAGTGCAATAGAATACGTTCCATTGCACTCTTGCGAGTGCAATAGACCTTTCCCCTTTTAAGTGAGATTTTGATCTAGACTAGTCTGGATTTCTAGTCAGCTTGAAAGAGCATCGCAAAATTAGTAATATTCCGAAGTTTCGTTGCAAAATGTTGTAAAATGCGGATAATATAGCCTTGCGAAGTTTGCCGTTTTTCAGTCATTTTGATTACAAAGGAGAAAATTAATAATCAGATGATAAAACTGATTATCAATTTCCCGTTTGTAATGCAAAATGACTGAAAAACGGCAAACTTCGCAAGGCTATATTGGCCGCATTTTACAACATTTCGCAACGAAACTTCGGAATATTACTAATTTTGTGATACTCTTTCAAGCTGTAATGAAATTTTTGTCTAATTTTTGTCTTGTAGTTTTTAAAATTTCTTGACTCAACAAATTTGGGATCATTTTTTACAAACGAAATTTTTCTACAAACGTAGATCAAGCTATGGTCACTTATTCCAACATGCAATACTCCTGAGTGCGAAATCTTTTCAGGATTGTTTACAAGAGCGACATCCAAAAGAGAAGCTGTTTTTTCGGTAATTCGTGTAGGCTGGTCAATCAACTGTGTCAGCTGGAATATATTAACTATATCATTAAAACGCTTAGTGTGATTGCTTAAATTGTTGGATAAAAAATCACAATTTAAATCGCCAACGATAATTAGTTCTTTATGAGTTCGTTGTCAAGGTTTTGAAATCAGTAATACTTCAATTTTATCAAGGAATTCAATTTGCGAATTCGGTGGCCTATATGCAGATGCAACTAAGACAGGTTTAGATTTAGGCTTAATAATTTCGAGGCAAACAGCCTCGACGTCCTCTGGGACTAAATCATCTCTATCAATTACGTTCAAAATACTGCGATGGTAAATTGCAACACCGCCTCCTTGCCGATTACGATTTTTGGCAACCATATCGTAACCGGGTATACTAACAGTATCTGTACTAATTGTTTCATCCAAACGAGTTTCGTTAATGCTCAAAACATCGAGTGGCTCTTTTTCCAAGTATATTTTTAATTCATCAACATGCTTGACTAACGAAGCGATGTTTAAATGCCCAACTCTAAATCCTTTCAAAGATTGTAAAAATGTAATGCTATTTTCACACTTTGTTTGTGGAATAATCTTCTCAATGGAGCAACTTGGCTCTTTTGGTTCGGTATCGGAAATTTTGCTGTAAAGAGTTGGATGGAACATTCCATCTTTCACCTTGTATAATATATTATTTTTATATGTTTATCTCGATAATTCTATTTCCAGTTTTCCCTTGCTTGGCAACACTTTAATGCTTTATACGTCTCATTTATGTATCCGACTGAATGCGTTCCACGTCTAGACGAGATTCCCTAAAACTTGTGTTTGTTTGGACGGACTGCACGCCGCGTCGCCCGCCGCACACGAGTGCACTTGTCGCGCGTACTTGTTATTCGTGACAAGTTGGATCGACAAAATTTCCTCATGTGCGGGCAACATTTACGGCATTTTCGTCATTCGTGACATGTAAACCAAATATCAAACATGTTTGATATTTTTCGACATTCGTGACAAAAAAAATTTTGTGTGCGGCGAGCAAACGACAAGCGCGCCTGAATAGGAAAATTTGCGCATGCGTTCAA
Organism: Paramuricea clavata; assembly: GCA_902702795.2. Taxonomy (NCBI): domain Eukaryota; kingdom Metazoa; phylum Cnidaria; class Anthozoa; order Malacalcyonacea; family Plexauridae; genus Paramuricea; species Paramuricea clavata. The sequence goes on along the minus strand of CACRXK020000486.1, from coordinate 29,999 downwards.
CTCGCGGAATTAAAAACAAGACCCGAGCTCGTGATTTTGATCCGCCATGTTGTTTTTAATTCTGCAAGTTGCACGCATGCGCAAATTTTCCTATTCAGGCGCGCTTGTCGTTTGCTCGCCGCACACGAGAATTTTTTTGTCACGAATGACGAAAAATATCAAACATGTTTGATATTTGGTTTACATGTCACGAATGACGAAAATGTCGTAAATGTTGCCCGCACACGAGGAAATTTTGTCGATCCAACTTGTCATGAATAACAAGTACGCGCGACAAGTGCGCTCGTGTGCGGCGGGCTTAAAGGCTAATTTCCACTCAGGAAAATTATCCGTGGATTGGAAAGGACAAAAAAATGTTTCTTTGTGTTAAAGTCATTAGTTCCAACCCAGAGCTCACAAGACAAAGAAAACTTTTTTTTGTCCGTTCCAATCCACGGATAATTTTCCTGAGTGGAAGTTAGCCTTAACCGTCAAACCATCTATTTGGACGGAAAAGTTAGATGAAACGGTTGAGACGGAAAACTCGTCTGTTGCCAGGTTTACATTAGACAAGTTTCCCGTCTTAGACATGCGCGCGCGAGTTTCCCGTCTTAGACAAGTTTCCCGTCTTAGACAAGTTTCCCGTCTTAGACAAGTTTCCCGTCTTATAGACAAGTTTCCCGTCTTAGATAAGTTTCCCGTCTTAGACAAGTTTCCCGTCTTAGACAAGTTTCCCGTCTTAAACAAGTTTCTCGTCTTAGATAAGTTTCCCGTCTTAGACAAGTTTCCCGTCTTAGACAAGTTTCCCGTAATCTAGTACGCGGACGTGACAAAAACACACTCTAAATTCGCAGTGTCAGCAACATGGGTAAAAAATATGGATTGTTTTTGTCAACAAGGAAGGATACAGGTGAAAAACAAATTTAAACTGGTGACAAATCCAAAGGAAAAGCGTAAGTAACTGTCTTTTTGTCACGTCCGCGTACTAGATTTAGTTCATCTTAAGTTCGCTAATAATTTCCCGTCTAGGACGAGCTTCCTGTCTGAATCTGAAATTCGGCTACTAAATCATATAGGCGAATTCCAATGTGAACATGACTGGATGATTTTCCGTAGGATTCCGGATTCGTCCTGTGACTAGTCTCTCGTAAATGTAATCGCAATTTAAACATGTATGTGATCCCATCAGTATAGTAATAGGTATGAGATATTTAATGACAATATATGGCTATACTGCGCACTGAGCAACGACAGTGCTGGCTTGTGTCGTTTCGTTGTAAAACGAGTAAAGCGGTTATCTTGTACTTCTTGTGGTTTAATCCGGGCTCGTGTTAGCTGGTGTATATGTAATATTCCACCTCTATTTATGTAAATGTATAAAATTCACACTTGAAATTTCCATCTACAAAAACCCTTCAACAATTAGTTCTATATCGAGTGAGATAGTTCTATATCGAGTGAGATGCCCCAAATCTGCGTATTTGCGGAATAATGCGTGTATAAGGGGAAACAAGATAAACGGAAGAAAGATGATTTTGAGAAATCGCGGGATACGACATGAGAAAAATATATTACTGGGATATACATCAGATGGGATTTGAGAACGACATGCAGCAGGCATTTGCTGTTACATTGCTTTCTGGGGCCGGTTGTATAAAAAAGTGATTAAAGTTAACTATAATTAAGTGCAAACGTCATCCAATAAGAAGCGCGTATTTGAGAGTTAATCACTATTTAACTACAAAATATTGATTAAAAAAGTGATTAAGAGTTTTATACAACCTGCCCCAGGTGATTCACAGCCTTTCAGAACCGCGTTCTACTCCTTCACACATTTGAGTCTACAGTTAGTATAGAAACTACAGAAAACTTGGCGTAATGTTCTCCGTTCACAAGGGAATCAGGAGAGAACAACTGTCCTGTTGACAAAAACGCTGAAACAATATGAAAACGCTATGCAGTGCATGCATGGGAAGGTAGCCACAGATAGGTCATGCATCGCGCAAAATGATGATATTTCTACATCAGCCATGTAGGTCCATGCAGTAGCCAGACTAGCCTATTGCGGCACTAATATTAATCTACATCTACATCTATCTACATCTATATTTATTAAGTCGGTAAAATCCTTTCGAATATCACACCAACTATTTATAACTATACCTATTCTAAAAATCTATATTTACAACAATATTTACTATTATTAAAAAGTTATTAAAAAGAATTGCTTAAATTGTTTCTAAACTGGAGGAGGTCCTCTGAGCTCACAATTTCTTCGGGAAGTAAATTCCATTCCCTAATCGTGCGAGGAAAAAAGGAAAATTTAAAAACATCTTTGGTAGTTTTTGGGACTCTATATTTATAGCTATGACTGCCACGAGTCCTGGTCTCATTATTTACCAGCAAGTAATTATTTGTTTCAACGTCTACAAGATTCCGAGAGAGTTTGTACAACGATGTCAATCTAGCTTTCTTTCTTCTAACTTCTAAACTTTCCCAATTTAGATCTTCAATCATATCAGTGACACTTGACATAGGATTGTAGTTCTTGGAACAGAAACGCGCTGCTTTTCTCTGCACTCTTTCCAAAGCCACTTTGTCCTTGTTAGTGTAAGGATCACAGGCTGTTGATGCATATTCTAGCTTGGGTCGTACAATGGATTTGTATGCTGTTTCTCTCACTTTCGTGGGGCAATTCCACAGATTACGTCGCATCACACCAAGAACTTTCGTTGCTTTACTTGCCACCGAAGAGACATGGTGATTCCATTTTAATTTACTAGTGAAAGTAATGCCCAAGTAAGATATTTCTTCCACTTGATCTAGCTCTACTCCACAAAACAAATACCGCTTTTGGGGAGGATGCTTTTTATTGGAAATGCATAAGATTTTGCATTTTGAGGGGTTGAATTCCATCTGCCATAGATTTTGCCACTGTTCTAGCTTATGTAGATCATCCTGTAGGCGGTCACAATCTGAATCACTCGTAATGACACCATATAATAAGGCATCATCAGCAAAAAGTTTCACAGTTGACTGCAAGTTGTCCGACAAGTCATTAATGTACAATAAAAATAGGAGCGGGCCAAGCACTGTCCCTTGGGGAACTCCTGACGTCACAAGTAGGGGGGTAGATGTTTTGCCTTCACAGACAACAGACTGATAACGTTGTGAAAGAAAAGACTCGAACCAATCAAGTAACTCTCCAGAAATTCCATAATAATACAGTTTCCTCAAAAGTCGTTGATGGGGTACCTTGTCAAAAGCTTTCGAAAAGTCCAAGACTGCAACATGTGTTGACTCACCACGTTGAATTGTATTCGCCAGATCATGTATAGTTACAATAAGTTGGGTTTCGGTTGATTTTTTTGCCCTAAATCCATGTTGGCAGTCCGTTAGCACGTTGTTTTGTTGCAAGTATTTCATAACATGACTGTGAATTATATGTTCCAATATCTTAGAGGCAATACAAGTCAGAGAAATAGGTCTATAATTAACCGGATCTGATTTTTTCCCTGTTTTGAAGATCCCACATATATTTGCATTTTTCCACTTAGAAGGCACGATTCCTGTGTCTATGGAGCATTGATAAATATTAGTTAACTTGGGTGAAATGTCTTGGGCATATTCTTTTAGGAACCAGGATGGGATAGAGTCAGGTCCACAAGCTTTGTTTGTTTTCAATGACAGTAACTGCTTAGTGACACCGGAGATGGAAATACTGATAGGTCTTATTGCTGGTTTAGGATTATCACGTACTGCTGGTATATTTGCAAGATTTTCGTCAGTGAAAACAGAAGAAAACTGCTTATTAAGGATTTCAGACTTAGTTTGTCCATCACTAATTAATTTTCCATCAATTTCCAAATCTGCTACTCCCAGGTTATCCTGCTTTAGTTGCTTCACATAAGACCAAAAACGCTTTGGGTTTTCTTCAATCGCGTCGCCAAGGTACTCTGACACATAGATATCTCTGGCAGTTTTCAAGTTCTGGTGTAACCTTTTCCTAGCAGCACGAAACTGGTGCCAATGTGTTGGATTTCCAGACTTCTTGGCTCTGTTGTATAATCTTTGTTTTGCTCTTCCTTCGCGTCTTAATGTGCGATTAAACCAAGGTAGGTTATGCCGGGAGGTAGTCATCTTATGTGGGATGTGGGTATCCATAATGCGACGTACACTATATTCAAACTTATCCCATTTCCTGTCAACAATTTCGTGTTTGGTATTTTGTATGAGATCATTAGAAAGTTCTTTCAGCTCTTCTTTTATACGGATACAATTAGCTCGTTTTCTACAATAGATCTTACGTTTCACATTCCGTTTCTTTTTGCAAGACGGTCGCACCCTGAAAAGTACCATGTCGTGATCACTTATTCCAGGTATAATTGTTACATTGCGCACAAGGTTTTTGTTGTTAGACAATACAAGGTCTAAAATATTTTGTATTTCCCCTTGTCGTCTTGTGGGTTCTTGGACTAGTTGGGTTAAATCATGTTCGTCTATTATTTCGAGTAATCTTTCGGATGTCTTGCATGTACTGGAAGTTTCGGGATTTTGCCAATAATCTCTCTAGCTATAGTTTGCCTTGATAGCCCGTCTTGTTTCTATTTATTAATCTTTGTCAGCACAAACGTGCACACAAACATGACATTATCTGATGAAAATAATTGACGGTGAATATCTCCTCCCCCTAGTGATAATATGTGACAGTAAGTTGTCACTCCCCCACCTCCCATCGACTTTCAACCAAAACTTCCTTTCCCCACAAAATAAGTAACCAGTATTCAGAGAGTGTGTCCTTGAGCAAATCCAATCTTCCTCTAGTACTGTCAATCCCTTTGAAGTTTCACATATTTGCCATTTAGGTGCTTGTTCATCCAAACTATTGATCAGAGATCCTTTTCCTAAGGCAGTGTATATATGCATGTAGAAACATCAAGTCTTATAAAAAATTGGTTTTCACGATTGATAGATTATAGAATAATCCAATTAGTTACTTGTATAAGCATTTTCTTGTTTAACTTTAGTCTCTCTGTCACATGGAAATGCATGCGATACCCCATTTTGTGTGGCAATATGTGCCTTGGTCAAACACCTTGGTAATCCCCCAAAGGGTTAGTAGCTTACATCACTGAATCTAACAACGAATGGCGGGGTCACCACAACAGTATAAACCAATTACTGTGGGACCTGGTTAACAAATATGACAAACTATATATAAAATCGAAATCTTTGAACAATAAGGGCCATGCTACACGAGGCAACCTCCGCTTGTGTGTTCAGTAAGACGATCTGTGATACGGATGTGAGATGATGTATCTCTAGTAGGAATTGTGCAATTGTATTCGTGTAATGTGTACAGCTCAAACGAGCGTAAAATGTTATGCTCATGCGATATTTCATGATATTTTACTCCAGCATATCCAAGAGATCCTCCGAAGAACGACATTGCAGTATACAGATCAGCTGCTACAGACAACTTAGCTGGACAACGCTATAATGTCATGAGCCACCATAGCAAAGCTTTTGAGACTGATGCCGGGGTAAAGAATGATGTCATCAGTGAGAACAATAAAATGGATCATCGTAAAACACAACACTTTACAAGAGGAAAGGTAGGGAAAATTTCACCAATGCCTGGTTCTCTTCTGCATGCATGGATAGAAAATTACAGAGGACGGGAAGAGATTTTCTTGGGTGGTGAGCGGGATTGCCTCATTTCTTATAATTTTTGGCCTGGAAATTTTAATCTTCAATGCAAAGCCGGGAACAGAAATTTAACTTTATAATACTAAAATGTCAGTAGGTTAATTGTAACATACAGAACCTGTAGTTAGCTTATTACCATCACTGATCGAATCCACTGTCTACCTATTTTACAGAATGCCACTGAATTCGATCTTCATTAAATTGAACCTGAAATTTTAGTTCAAACGTTTACGTAGTATCAGTTTTCCATTGCGAATTAACAGTCAAACATTTTACCTGAATTTTCTAATTCTCGGAAATATTTTGTCCACAGATTCCTGGAGGATCAAAAACCAACACAATGATTTATGGCGCAGAACATTTTGCGAAAAATTTAACGCAACGACGAAGAAAGGAAAACGAAGATAACGGATTTTTGTACGGATCAAGTGCTGTGAGAAGATTTGAAAATAAAAATCCCGGGAGGCGTCTTAATCATAATTTGCTGCTGGGTGACCTCACGTAAGTCTTATACTTAAACCTTATTCACCCCTGCAGAACTGAATTCTGTCGGTGATTTCTCTCCTCCTGGCTAATGTGATCGAATGCATGACATGCAAAAGACTTAGAATTGTTTACTTCTAAAAAGCGACTCTGTACTTTTGTGTGCGCGTTCACTCATTTGCATCCGTCAGAAACACAAAATCGCCGACAAAATTGCTAGTGTGAACCAGGCTTTAGTTATACGTAAAGCCGTTAGTTATTAGGACGTTTTTGATTGACGGTGTGGTGTGTCGTGCGTGGTAATTTGAATTACATGGAAATAAGAAAAGATATCTTGAGTACGTTGAGTACCTTCAAGGAACATAGCTAAAGCCTAAACCTACAAGGATTATGTTCCTGCGATATAATCTCAAACAGTCGGTTTCAGTGTAGGTAGCGACGATAACAACTAACAAGACAGGCCGTCGCCAGTTCCAGCTGCGTTTATAATAAATGACGTGGTACTCACTTGGATTACAAACCCTAAGAACAGCATTCAAATATTAATACCACCAAGTGAAGTGCAAGAAACCAGATCATTCAAGTCCTCAGGCACAGCATTTTCAGATCTATATACATATTAATTTGACATATTCCCTATCATATAGAGATGGACAACGAGTTCGGCATCGTAAACTTGCTGTTGAAGAAGGTATGCATAGGTTACAAATATAAAATCATGACCCTTTTGGTCAATTTTCCAGAATTTTTGGTCTGACATGGAAAGTGCCCTAAAAGTTAAATTAATTAAAGCATAATAAAGAAACTCAAATATAACCTCTTGTTTCATGTATTTTGTTCAGATAACTATTTAAGCAAACATTACGAGCGAAGGACACAGCAACAGTCGCAAGTAGCAAATGAGAAAAAGAAGGTAGAACATTGTTTTGCTACATTTTTTGAGTAATTGTGGTTAGTTTAACCATGGATGATAAAATAAATTTATTTTATTATCCATGGTTTAACTTATGTAGTTCTATAAGAGATTTTGTTGTTTTTATCAGGCAATTATCCAAACAATTAAAGTAATATTAGTAATTTTCGTTTACTTAATTCTGAGAAAAATAAACACATTAAAATCGGTGGGAAAAGGTGGCCGGTGGATCAGTTGGGATAGCATGCGGAAATTCAATAGTCATGCGCTTGATGATTTTATGCCCATTTGAGTGGTAATTAAAATGGACTGATTCTTTCAAATGACAAATGCCGGTGATTATCTCTAATTCCCTCTCAGTGGTAAATGAGTAATTCAGCGTCCTAATACTAGCAGCAGCGCCCTAATACTTTACATCAATACTGCTTATATACTGTGAAAGAAAAAGGGGCATGCTGGTTTCCTCTGAGGGGTGTATTTTTTGCAAACGTTTCAAGTTTTAAGGTAATTTATTGGTCGATTTTGGGACTTCGACTATAGACGTTTTTGATTTTGCATGAAAGTGGTTTTGCGAAGTTTAGAATTAATTGGAAGTTTGGAACAGCTACTGTATATGTTCACATGTGAAAAGACTTGCGACATTAGTTCAAAACATGTGAAATCATGTTGTGGAAAATTTTAAGGGTTGCAAGGGATTGTGAGATTTTTAGTCATTTTCTAGAAGGGATTTTTCAGTACTTTTGCAGAATTTTTCAGATTTTGAGATTTTAGGGACTTTGCAAATACTGGCAAATTCCGGAATTGTTTGAGTTTTTTTTTATTTTTATTTTTGGAGTAATACACTGTCCGGTCCGTCCCTACTTTTCGTAACTAAAATACTAACTTTCTTAAAAGGATTTTGAAATGCTGAAGAGTTACAACCCTTGGGGAAAACCTGGAGGCGGAGCTCCTAGAGTAAGTGTACCACTATCTTGTACGTTATTCCTATTTAGCAAGTCGTACTCGTACGTACGATGGATTTGCAAGACTTACTAAAATTGATCTTGAAGATAACTTGGAACGTTTTGGACACCCATTGTATTACAATATTATAGTTGCATTATTCTAGTGCATATTAAAGAAGCATCTTTCTATATCCAGGGTTATAGGAACGATGAAGTGGACGCTAACGTGACGAAACATGTTCGAAAATTGAAACAGGAAGTAAGTATCTTGATGTGTAAAATATTTTAATAAATATTTTACGTTTTTATGGTAAAATTAAGTCTGAAAGTGAGAGAAGAGTGCTTTCAGTCCGATTCTATCAAACACTAAGGCTTTTCTCCGGGTACTCGTACTGTACATTAATAACCCAGTACTGTAGGATCAGGGTGGAGTGGAATACTGAATATTCAGAATATCGAATAGTAGGTTTTATTAAACTTGTTTGAATATGTATATTTCTGGTAAGGATATATGAATATTTTTAGTTTGCAGGAAAGTTGAAGGTAGAACTATTGAATATTGTAGGCAGAAATATTAATGAAAAAATATTCCGCTTGTACCTCCGACTACATGGAGAACATAGTTTAGAATTATAGTTTTAGAATTTTATATACTTAACTATAAGTTAATTTTATGTTGTTCTCTTCAGAATGGCAAGCCAGCTGGTGTCGGTGGAGGAGGCTCTCCAAACAGAACTACGTCCGGAACTGTTGTTACATCATTAAAAATGAATCCTGAATTAAGATTTCAAGCTGCTCAATACAACACAGATCCTGATCCACGACTGGTATACGAGTGCAACATTATATACAGCCTATTAACTCATGCATGCACCGGATTATTCAATCCCATTCTAGCATGTTAGAATAAAAAGTAAGGGCAACATGCGATCGCTATTAACTAACATGTCGTTTTATTTCTATAGCGATACAAACCAAATTATTCCTATGGCAAAGAACTAGGTATGTTCTATAGTGGTAATATTGCAAATTATACATGAATAAGACGCCTGCATGCATGGTGCATCATATAACTCCGCAACAGAAGTCATAAAAGTATTTTGAAATGCATATAGGAATAAGACACTTAATGGTCTGGTGTTACAGCAGTAGCAATGCAAATTTTTTTCCTCAGATGCTCAAGTCAACGAATCAACAAACAGAAGAATTCTGGAGAAAAAGAAAGAAAAGGAAGAAGATATCAAAATGGTAAAAAAGCGTTGAAAATAGACTTCATACATGTATTACTTTTTTTACGATTTTTGATTGGTAAACTCTCCATGCATGTAAAGTTTTCAGACCACATTTTACATACATAATACTCTAGAAACGAATTTAATAAGGGAAATATACCTTAAAGTCAGGTCTTGTTAACCCTATATATAATCTCATTAATATATAGATTGAAACTAATCCTTTTGGCAACCGTGAAGTCAACCAGATCAAAAGAAAAGGTACTTTTGTTAATTTTTATCGGAAGCTGATTGTATAAGACTCTTAACTACTTTTTATTTATTACCCGTTTTGTAGGTCTTAATCACATAATTAAGGATTTAACGTCTACTATTTTAAACGGTAGTTAAAGTTAATCATACAAAAAGAAACAGATTCCGAAAAATAAGGTCATCTTGAAATTCAAGATATGAAATAATTCAAGATATGACGAGTGTATGTCGTCTTGTTTTAATTCATATCTTGAATTTCAAGATGACCTTATTTTTCGAAATTTGTTTCTTTTTGTATTTTCTTAAATTGTCGGCTGGCCGTGGTTTTTGAAAGTTAATCATAGTTGGCTTTATAAGTCACATTATCTCGATGGGTAACAACCAGGATTTCTAAATTGAGAATCGAAATACGTTGCGATACCCAAAAAGGATAATCATTTGAGCCGGCCATTAGTGCCTTAATTTGAACCCTAGTCTAACCCCGATTCTAACCTCTAACCCTAATCTAATCTTAATCTGATCATAATCTAACCTTAATCTGACCCTAATCTTAATCTGAGCCTGACAAATTTTTTTTAATTTAAGGCTTGTGGTTTTGTGTTGGTTTGGATGGCTCACATTATCATCCTTATTGGGTATCGCCTGTATTTCTCAATTTAGAAATCCTGGCTGTTACCTATTTAGATAATGTGGCACGGGTGATTTTATACAATCGGACTCAGATCGTTATATAGTGAGAGAAAGTTTAATACTCGTACAAATGCCATGCGCTCATTCATTATTTTGCGTTTTTGCAGATGCAACACAACCAGCATCGTTAACAAATGTAAGTTAAAGACTTAAAAGGATACAGAAATATTCTTGTTGTTCCCAAAAAACGATATAAGCTCCGTATACGCCAATAATGTGAATTATCTTGAAGAAGACATATGGTAGAAGACATATAATAGAAGTGTGTTTTGGTTCACAAAATGATGAATAATGCTCGATATGAGCATATAGGATTATTTTGAACGCAGACTTCACCACTCCATCCCTAACTGCCTAAGCCTATTCAAACAACTTAACATCATTCCCATAGACGATATCATCCGTCAACACATCCATTTAAAAACCTTCAACTGCTTACACGAAATCAATCCACCTTGTTTCAACACGCTCTTAGAAAAGCCGAAACACCACTACTCTACAAGGACACTATATAACAAAACAACAACTTGTGTCTTCCCAAAACCAGAATCAACGCGGGTAAACGAAGGTTTTCGTACCTGGCTCCTTCCTTGTGGAACAAATTTCAAAACGTGGCAAAGAAACTCACCTCACGTATAGCCTTTAAAAGGTTCTGTAAAGAACACTATCAGATCAAATTAGCTAGGTCAACTGAACTAAACATTCAAAGATTATATTAGGAACTTTTATATTTTTTAATTAATTCTAGATATATTTGTCGATAGGTATAGTTTCAATTTTGTGTGATTGTGATGTATGTCAGTTAATGTCCGTAATGTCTGCATGTAAATAATGTATTAATGTGATTTTAGAGGACCAGATTGGAAACAAGCGGTAGCTTTATCTGTTAATCCTCGTTAAATAAAGTGTTATGTAGTATTTAAAACACGAGAAGGAGTGTTTTATCATATTTAATAAAACGCGAGGTGCAGCCGAGCGTTTTAGATATGATAAAACGCGAGTTCGAGTGTTTTGAATAGCTTAAAATACGACTACAAAAGAATGCGAATTAGGATGAACAATTATATAATCATACTAATTAGGATGAATAATTATATAAAGAATACTAATGAAGATGAGTTTTATCAGATATAAAGTCACTCCATGTGACATGTTATGGCTGACATGATTCGCCACAAGGTTTATGAATTTTTAATGAGTATTTTAATATTATATCATACAGATAAAAGTAAATAGTAGAGTTTTCCTCCAAAAGGTTGCCACTACAGCCTGTTCCATCCAGGAGCCGCCTGATGATTCCTTTTGAATGAAACAAGCTGTAGTGGCAACCTGTTGGGGGCAAAAGCAGTACTGAAGATAACTGTCGATGACATATACTCTTTGCATGTCTTACAGGAAGGGACGTATGACCCATGGGGTAAAGGATATGGTGGAGTACCTGAGCGAAAAGAAAATGGAAAGATTATGAGAAATCGACAACATCTAAATGATAAATTCAAGGTCAATGAAAATAGATGTCTTGTAGTCCTATAATCATGCCTCCTAAAATAATGATAAAGTTCACCAAATCTAATTTTTGTTTCATGTAACAGAACGAACATTCTTGGGATAGTACTGATGGTGTATCCCTGCAAAAGGAGAATGTTAATCCAAGAAAGAAAACAACGCTAGCGAAGAACACTTGTGGACGTAAGTATGTTAAACTATCCTGCATTTGCTGGCTTTTCACCGAAATCGCCCACAATTTTCTACGTATTTATATATAACTGAAAGATTATTGCCGATGATTATCGTATTGTAAAAGAACAATTATACAAATATACAACGATCAAGTCGAGCATTACTCTACTTTGAAAATCACGTATAGGCATGCTTAATTAAAACTGCGACACTGTAGATGCCCAAAACATTTGCAATGTTGTTAATTAATTAATTAATTAATTAATTAATTAATTAATTAATATGTTGTATTTAAAATATATATAATGATGCATGTAAACAATATGTTGAAACAATGTTACAATCATGTTGTGACAATGTTGTGATAATGAGAACAAAAGGGCAATTTGTCAACTAGTCTCCCAGAGTGCAAGGTTTTGCTAGTTCCTGGGACCTCAGAATTCAAACTTTTCCCAGGGAAGAATGCACACAGAATAACCAGATCCCCTAGCCTACTATGTAGGATGAAAATCACGAGGGCCCGAAATTATGTTTTGCTCCGGGTCGATCCGCATGTGTCTCTAGGTAGCCCTACTAATTTTTGTCTAAACAACTTGGCCTTGGGTCTTAGTATTCTTTTGCTAACAGTCCCTTTTCATCTATAGATGAATGTTTGTTCGTTTGCTTATTTATTTAAATTACCCTGTCATATAAAACTTCTCGAACTTGTCTTTACTAGAAACTTATATTCATGAAGTTAGTCCTAAAGGGAGCCCATACAATCCCTGGGGCAGACCCGGTGCTGGAGCTCCGTTAAAAGACAAACAAGGAAATGTAATGACGAATACAACTGGAAAGTTAGCCAACGATAACATGGTAGGCTGGTGTATTCAGATTTCCCAAATTCGATTGGATTTAGTCCCCCATACTACACAGTGTACCGTAGCCTAGGAAACTTTTCTTTGCCTGGAACCTTGATAATACAGGTCCGGTGATCGGACAATAGCCTTGTTCCCTTGCACGAACTTTTTCCTTTTACACCTGAATTTAGTATTGTTGTTTCGATCTCTTCTTTTGTCATCCTAGAATTGTGACAAATTTGAATAACGCTCAAGTAAAAATTGAGTAACGCTCTGTACAGCCTGAATTCTATTTGGTCATGGCTGTGAAAACAATCTGGACACATCTTGTCTTTTTCGTTTCTATACAAATCATTCTTCTACTTATCGCAAAAAGCAATACACTATTACACCACATGCAAGCAAATAACGGAAACATGGTATAACAACAGTTCTCTCCATTTGTTTAATATTTGTTTTCTACAGGGAAGTTCAGCGCAGTTGAAAAGAGATCCAGTAAGAAAGAAGGAGTATCTGAAGAGTTTAGGTAATGAGGATTTCGCTTCATGTAAAGCAACGCGTTACAATAATTATTCCAAACTAGCACTCCATTGTAGTACAATGCGATCTGCGGTCCTGCTATTGAAATTGTTTTGGACATCTCATGTGTATATCTAAGATGGTTGAAGGGTCTTGTAGATGGAAATTATCGAGTGGAAATTTATATACATTTATTAGACCTAATCAGGAACAGCTGCGAAAAATACATGCAACTATAGGTCACTGGCAGGAGTCGAACCTGTGATTCCGGTGCAGCGCTCTAACCAACTGAGCTACAGAGGCCAGTTGTCGAGCTCTAACCACAAGTTCATGTAAGATGATGTTTTCTAATATTATAGTGAAGTTTGATTATGCTGTGAACTTCACAACACTGTTTTGTTTATTTCTATTAGAGCAACAACATCAGGAGTTAGAGGTTTTACGTGAAGAAGAACGAACCAACTATATGAAACCTGTAAGTTAGATCATGGATTTGTAAGAAAATTATGGGTCGGCTGAGATCAGTCTGCTATCGCAGACTATTGCATGGGCAGCTGACTCCATCCAAAACTTTCTAATTGGGTGCATTTTAATCACCGTTTATTTTTTTCATAATTCGGACAGGACAGAGTCGGTGTCGTAAATTGGCTACGTCAAGGAAAAGTTGGCCAACCAAACTACGACTCTCAAACAAAGGAAATCAGAGCTAACCCTAAAGCTACATCTGATGTCACTCGCGAGGTATTTTAGGTTAAATCTTTCGACATGCTGAAACCTCCGACGGCTCCGTCTGCATGTATATCAGTTCACTAGTGTACAGGGGCGTAGGAAGCACCTGGAGTTTGGGGGGGGCACCGGCTTGTAGGGGCACATTACTATCGGAAAGGGCACCTAAAAAATTTTTCCCGGAAATGTTGTCGACGGGGGGGGGAGAGAGAAATTTCTCCTGAGGAAAATTTTCCGTCGTATCATACCGAAATTTATGTTTGTGACCTAATTTTTAAAAAAAAATTGTAAATTTCCACACAAAAACGACACCGATTGTATTAATTTAGTATTTACAGCGACATTAGCTTCTACAAAAGGGGCACTTTTCCTCACAAAAAAGGGCACTTTTCAACACAAAAAGGGCACTTTTTATCACAAAAAAGGGCACTTTTAGTCCTTTAAAAAAATTGGGGGGGCACGTGCCCCCCGTGCCCCCCGCTTCCTACGCCCCTGCTAGTGTATCGAAGCGTTGCATGCATGTCAGTTTTTAAAATAAATTTATTCAATCGGTTTGGGGAGTTTCAGACACATTTGAATCAACCGGTTTATTGATTCTTCAGACGATTTGATTAAACACAAGTTAAATGGACAGTTAAGCCAGTGCCGTTATTCCATCATTTATTAATTATGTTTTATTGCACAGAAACTTCAAATTCGGCGGTTAATAAACGACAACAGCAAATGTTACTATGACGATTTGCAAGAAATGGCCGATGAGAGGAATAGAAGAAGACAAATAGACAGGGCAAAAGAACGAGAATTATCATTTGATGTAAGTTCACTTTTTTCGTTTTAGTAACGTTTTCCTTAAAACAATGTAGAGTAACTGGTATGAACCGAGTTTCACTGAAGTATTCCAAAACCTTATATTGGATATATACACTTTTTATACCTAACCATCATAACATAAAATGATAACTGCAGGGCCGTAGCGAGGGGGGGGGGTATTGGGGGGTGGCTAACCCCCCCCCCCAACTTTTGTAGAATTAACATATTCGGAAAATCGGGTTGGCCATTCGGAAAATTACGGCAATAATAGTATATGCTTTTTGTACGAAAATCATGAGATTCAGGCAATTTATAGCTAATAATTGACTTTTGGTATGTCCGGAAAAAATTTTTGACCCTTAAAATGGTACACTGACCGAAATTTTTTTGGCGACGGGGGGCATGAAATATTCGGAAATTTTCTTCGTCATTCGGAAATTTTTGGCCTACCCCCCAACTATACATGCTAGCTACGGCACTGTGATAACTATCATAACAACTGCAAACGACTAAACCATTTAATCAATTTTTCGACAAAAAACCAAATGTTTCATGAATCAACATCTTAGAGTGTTGTTTAATACAGCCAGAGTCTCGCGAATAGCGCCTGGTTTTGTAAATATTAACTTAGATCAACGAAAAAGTTGTCAACTAATCCAACAAACGTTTGGCCCATGTCCTATAATATGGTTTGATTAAGTTTTTAACTTTTTATCAAAATAAAGTTAATGATGTTTTCAATATTTTACAGCAGAATCGTTTCTTAGATAATTCGATGTAAAAAATGTTCGTGTTACTAAATCAGAAATACCTATATTGAAATTAGAGGGAGGGGGAGGGGTATATGTGTGCAGTGAGGATCCTCAATATGATTCTTCAATGCTGAATATCGTGCTAACATTTTATACTTTACTGTTAGCACATCAAGACAATGAACGACGTGTGGGGACGACCTGGTGGTGGTGCACCCATGATGAAACTTAAAGATCAAATTATATCACCAAGAAAACATTCAGGTAAGTTTTATTTTTCTTCCCAGCGATCGGGATTCATTCCTGCAGTTGTTGTTGGCAGTCATCTTAAAAAGATACTTTCAAGTAACATGTTTTCCCTGTTTTTGTAGATGAACTTATACCAACAGAGAGATCAATCTTCAGATGAGAAAATGTTATTGCGGAGATAAACAATGCGCAGTTCCAGGCTATATCTCAAATTTGTATTCGATGAACGTGTTTTATATTTTTATAAAATTAAAATATGAATATATAATCCAAAACCAAGGATGCAAGCGCATAAACTTAATAGATCAAATAGCGAATGACCCATTTCAATTTCCATATTAGTCCAGCGGATATGCACAGATATTTGAGAAAATCATGCACTTTGTGAAGAAAGCACCAAATTCACAGGAAGTGTAGACTTTAACATGATAATGAATCTTAGATATGGAGGCATCACCAAAATTGATGCGGACGGCTTAAAATTTAGGATTTCTTATATTCTCTTATTAATCTCTTATACAATTAAAAATTGTGAAATTGCAGGTTCACATATAGCAAAAATGACATGCGTCATTAGAAAGCTTACAAAAAACTGCATATAAGACACTTAAGCAGTTACTTTGATTTTCCAACTCCTCTGGAGTTATGAGCGGTTGAATATATGTTTTAGGGCTAGTGTCCAGGACTTTGGCGGGATTTTTGCCTATTTATCACGTTTTTAAATAGCAATAACTGGAAAACCGCTTGGAAAATCAATCAGCCGTTTAAAAGTCTTAAATGTAGTTTTTTGTAAGCTTTCTAATCATGCAAGTCATTTTTCCTATATGTGAACCTGCAATTTCACAATTTTAAACCGTAATAGAGTTTAATAAGAGAATCTCGTTTATTAAACAGTACTTATGATATTTCATGGTTAGAAATTTGCCATCTTAAAATTTGGAAAAGTTGATATAGTCCAGCGGAAAAGTAAAAAAATCATGCACTTTGTGAAGAAAGCACCCAATTCACAGGAAGTGTAGACTTTAACATGATAATGAATCTTAGATATGGAGGCATCACCAAAATTGATGCTGACGGCTTAAAATTTAGGATTTCTTATCAGGAGTCTTTTATTAGGTTTAAAGCCACGAGCGCGCAGCGCGAGTGGGCGAGTTTATTAAACGGCTTCAAACACGACCACAAATTCAATAGATATGCTGTCTTATTAGTATTCTTTATATAAAGAATACCAATGAGGACACGACTATACAATAGATACTGCCTTATTAGTATTCTTTATATAAAGAATACTAATTAGGAGTGTTTTATCAGGTTTAAAGCCACTGCACGTGACATATTATGGTTGATATGATTTCCCAATAAGCTTATGAATTATTAACGATGTTTGAAAGTAACCATTATATATCTTTACTCAGTCTAGTACTACATGTAAGCTTTCTTTTACTCTCAGCCATTTTAATATTGCTGCATTTTCT
The DNA here is from genome assembly GCA_902702795.2 of Paramuricea clavata. Lineage (NCBI taxonomy): Eukaryota > Metazoa > Cnidaria > Anthozoa > Malacalcyonacea > Plexauridae > Paramuricea > Paramuricea clavata. Next base: position 12,747 of record CACRXK020000486.1, on the reverse strand, counting down.
GTTGCCTAGTTTAGCAACAGTATAGTTATGCGCGACATGAAAGCTTTATTCTTACGTAATTCTATAACCGAATGCTACCAATGAAGTTCTTGTAAAGATGTGTGCCAGTATTGTTACATCATTTTGAATTTTTGCGGTAAGTCACACAATAATACGCAAAAACCTCACGGTGTGAGCCAAAGGATTCCATTTACAGCAATTGAAGTTATGTACACTGAAATGTTAATATCGCTGAAGTTTATTTCTTCAAATAAGCTTTAAAATAATTTTACAGAAGTTTGCTCAGTGAAAATGTTCATTTTACTGACAAAAGTATAACAGAGAAACAACTTTAAAGATGGAAATCCAATGTAAAGCTCATTCATATTTTGGTTTATCATCTTTTAGATCTGCATAATCAAACGACGCGTAAAACTAAAAATAGATAAATAAACTTTCAGTTAATCTTAGAACATTTACAAAGAAGATGCACACAATAAGAGATCATCCAGATCACTCTCCTCCACAGGCGCTCGTCCTGCTTTTATCAGAGTACAGAGTCTTTAAAGTGGCACTGTCATTAAAATTGTTGTTTTCGTAACGAAAATGCTCTTAAAACTGTATAGTAACTTCTTCTGAAGATTTTTGTTCCCATGCTTAGTTCTTGAGATATTTCATTTTGTTTGTAACCATGTGACGTCATTTACTCAATTACATAAAAAATGAGATATCAGTAATTCTTGTGTATCATTTTTTCAAAATTTGCTATTTTTTATCAAAATCTTTCCAAACATGGCAAGAAATTTTGGACATTTGCCTATTAAACCAGAGCTCGTTCCCAGTCCCCAGAAATTTCAGCGATAAATGGTTGAAAATCGCCAAAATTATGAACAAAACTGTATATTAGAGATTATTTTTATTGCTTTTCTAAAAAGTAGGAACGGATACATAAAATATGTTCATAATTCTATCTATAAACGTCAAAATTTGCCGAAAAATGAATAATATGCTAGGGGCAAAATCGTTTCGAAACTTTGTAATCCGATAGAATAAATCTCTTTGTGACGCGAAATAGGTGCGCGGTCAGACGAAAAAGCGGCATATCCCAATCGGAGCATGCGTAGTCTCAAAAGTAGGAGCAATTTCAGAATCGCTTCACTGTGACGAGCATTTCGATACTAAATTATTGTTGTTTCGTCCTAAATATCTGGGGGCAAAATGCGTATTTCTTCAACCAAGTCTGCGTGTAAACACAGGCGCTATCTGCGCATTTGGTCGTTCGTATATTGCCTGGTTTTAAAGAATTCTCGCTCCACTGGACGTATAATTAGCACATCATAAAGCCTAAACCAAAGATAAACGATTGCGCAGCATATTCCTTGAGTTTCAGAGTCAATAAAAGGATGCTACCGTCGTTTGTTGTTGCATATGGAATCTCGCAAAGGCCAACACTACAGACCGCTGTGGGAGATCTGGCCTGATGTATCGCATTTCTTGATATAGCAGTATTTGCATTTTATTATATATTATATCCCTCCATGCGTTTATTTAATTATTTGGACTTTATATCTATGTTTATATCAATTCAGACCTAAACATGATCTAAATTTGAAATGCTTGTCTATGTTTGATATGCGCGTTAGAGTATATCACTGCATATGTCCTACTTATATGCGCAATTTATTGGTATGGATGCGGCGCGTTTGTTAATTTAACCTACATCATTAAGCATACTGTTTTTTTAAACAAATCCGTCAAAAATAGCAAAGATACACAACATTTACTAATATCCCATTATATAACTATGTATTATATATGTAATTGAGTGAATGACGTCACATGGTTTCAAACAAACCATGGGAACCAATTTTTTCAAAAGAAGTTACTTTACAGTTTTAGGAGTTCTTTCGTTTGAGACAATAAAAATTTTAATGACAGTGCTACTTTAACGGATTTGTTGTTAACCTTTTTTATTAGTATATATACACCTTTTTCAAATCCTTAAATTCTCTCTTCATGCATAGCAAATCTCAACGAAGACAAGCCTGCCTCTGCGGAGGAGAGTGTTTCCTGATGACAAGAAAAGGCTTACCCTCTTTCTCTCATTATGTTTAACATCGAGCCAGGGAAAGTTGCTTCTTTTGTTCGCCCAACTAAATGAAACACAGAAATTGTCACAGGAAAATTTGAACCATTAATTTCCATACTTTGGTTTTCTATTTATTTTTTTTTAGAAAATTTCCACGCCTTTTCTGGAAAATTTCTATACTATGGAAGTGTGCAAAACTTGAATTTTCAAAGCTCTTTTTTTAGGTAATTTCTATAAAATTTCCGCAGTATAAAAGTGTTTCAAGTGCGAAAATTTGATTGAAAATGATACACAATAATATTGAAACGGAATTTAAAATACAAAAAGCAAACACAGTAAAATTTTATTATCAGTATCAAGACTCCATATTGAACATGGTTATCCTGATCCCTTATTGGGCTGTCTGCGTTTACAGCGTGTGGTAAAGGGAATCAAACGTTGCAAAGGTGGCTCTCAAGATAAGCGTCTTCCAATTACATCGGACATTCCTAGCGCTATCTATCGCTGCTTGGACTTCGCAGTTTACGATGACGTTTTGTTCTGAGCTTCTTGTTGTCTGGCATATTTTGGTTTCTTGCGATCATCCGAGTTTACTGTACCTCATGGCACTTCCTATTCTCCATCGCTTCATTTATCCCATCAAGATGTTGCCTTTGATCAAAGAGTCGAGCCGTCTTGTCTTCAAGTGTTTATCAACGTGTCTAAAACCGATGCCTTTCGGCAAGGGTGCACTCTGACTCTGGGTCGTTCTCCCTTGTGTCCGGTCGAATCGCTACTCAACTACTTGGAGATCCGGGGAGCTGCCGACGGCCCCCGTTAACCCTATGCCCCCCCCCCATGGTAGGTGCTGGTGGTACGTTGCGGTCAGTCAATGGAGTCAAGTGTCCATGGCAATCTGCCAAGGCACTACCTCTTCAAGTACATAAGGGTAGTTATGCACTTGAAGGGACTGACCGTTTCTGGAGGTCTGCCTTGGCAGAATTGTCATGGCAAACTCCTATTGCTACTATAATTAGCCTTACTATAATTACTCAAATACTCTGCCGTTAAATGTGGTTAGACGTAGATTTAAGCGAAGTTAACGGCAGATGTATCATGCCTGCGACCTAGCAGCGGGGAGTCCCTGACGTCACTTTGCAATTCTCGCGCATCTGCCACTTTGCTACAGCTTGGCTAGCCAGCAACAACTGCTCTTTCGCTCTGTTCCCCTTCGCCCTTTCCCCACCCTGATACTGTTTGTTGATACTCGGGTTCAGTTCTGTATTTTTGTTTTAGTGGTTTGTTTGGGTTTTTTTGTGTTTTTTTTTTCGTTTATAGGATACCGTCTATAGACTACTTAGGGGGAGCAGTGCATATCTCAGCCAATCGCATTACTGTTCAAAAACCAAACGAATGTGCCCCGAGCGACGGACACTGCTACCCTACAAGATTTGCGGAACTACAAGACCCAAAGCCCGGAAATTACACAAATTTCACCTTTACTCGCTGCCCAAATAACCGGATGGTCAAAGAAATTCTCGGCGAGAAGAGGATTATCAACGACATATACCACACCTCTTCTAACGATAACGAATTATCTATCGAAGACAGGCGTTTCGTGGACATAATGGAAAAAGGGATCCATAAAAATGAATTCGGGAATTGGCAGCTTCCACTACCATTCCGATCCTCCAACATAATTCTGCCGAACAACAGAGACCAAGCTGTTCGACGACTTAGTAACTTACTACGTGTCTTCGCAAGAAAGTCTAAGATGAAGAAAGACTATTTCGAATTCATGGGAAAGCTATTGAAGCGCAACCACGCCACACCACTGCCAGAAAGTAGAGCGATACGACGACAAGACCATGATGACATCAAACGGAGAAATGTTTGGTATCTACCTCATTTCGGGGTCTACCACCCAAGAAAGCCCAATAACATCCGAGTTGTATTCGATTCATCCTCCGAATACCAAGGAACTTCTCTGAACAAAGAACTCCTTTCTGGACCAGATTTCCTGAACAGTCTGCATGGGATTGTTAGTATCTTTGACACCTCGTCAAAGTGGACGCCACTAGCTATCGAATATCACGTTTCCAAACACACGTCCAACGATTACAATCGAATATTTTTACTCTTTATTTATGTTACTTTACTTTACTTTACTTTACTTTACTTTACTTTACCTTTTTCTTTACGTTAAGAACCGTTTGGTTCTTCATGCACTACTAAAATGTTTTAATATACACTTATGGCGTCCATATTAATCGCCCAAAAAACCCTCGTGTCCTGTTATCACATGACCGGAAATAAATGTTACCGGAAATGAATGTCACCGGAAGACACGGTAGCCCCAGGGATATTGATTCGTTTTTGTCAGGAAACAGTCGGTGTCATATGCGACAGAGAGCAAATGTTTCATTATGTCAACCCGGAACACAGAGGTGTACTACGCTTCCTCTGGTTTAAGAATAATGATCCTGATGAAATCGTGGAATACCACATGACCGTCCACCTTTTTGGAAATACATCAAGTCCAGCAGTCGCAACCTTCGGGTTAAGAAAAACCGCAAAAGATGGCGAGGAGAGTTTCGGGAAATCAGCCAAAGAGTTTGTACACAGCGATTTTTACGTAGACGACGGACTGACCTCTCGATCAACGGTAGAAGAAGTTGTTATTCATCTTAAGAAGTCCTCATCCCTAGATGCTATCATGGGAAAGAATTTTGTCAAGTCATTAGCTCGGAGCTACACGCCTTCTCGACTCGCAAGTGAAGAAGCAATCGCCACCGTGATCTACTTAAAGCAAATCAGCTCCAAGGAAGAAATCAGCGTATCACTGGTCTACGCCCAGGCAAAGCTCGGACCAAAGCAGCCAACTACTGTTCCTCGTTTAGAGTTGTGTGCCGCTGTACTGTCGACACAAGCAGTGAAACGTGTTCTCGCAGAACTCAGTATCACGATCGATAAAGTTACCTATTACACAGACTCTAAAGTAGTCTTAGGATACATACAAAACGAGAGTAGACGATTCTACGTATACGTCGCTAACCGGATACAGATTATCCGCGGGCTGTCAGAACCCACCCAGTGGAAATCATAGACACACGTCATAATCCAGCCGACCTTGCGACTAGGGGCTCAACCGTCACAAACCTTGTGGACAACCGATGTTTTGAAGGACCGGAATTCCTCACTAAACCTGAATCGGAAAAAGACGTCATACGAATGGATTTCAGTGTACAGAACGAAGATCCAGAGTTGCGGCCCGAAATTACTACTCACGCTACACAACGCGTACGGAGAGAACTGAATCCGAGAAAATTCGAACACTTTTTTTATGGAAGAGAAAGAAGATACAAGTAATGGAGAACAACCCCAAAGTTCGATTCGTCGTGGTCAGTCATCAATCCAGCCAGAATAAAAAAAGGTCCGTTGTTAGAATTGAAACAATCCGAATCAATAATGATTAAGACAGCTCAAGGCGAACACTTTGCTAACTAACTTTGCTAATTTAAGATCTTGCCAGAATTATGTTGCATTCAAATAAACTGCTTCAAAGTTTGCTCGCGGTGACTCTTTTACTTCATGTGGCCATTTGTATCGCGGCTGTACCGTATTCGTATCGAACGTTGTCCGTTCATATTCCGTTCTCGGCAAACCCACCCACTCGTATAAAGTACCTGCGCCAATCCCAACAAAGCACAAATGGCTCAAGTCCAGGATTCAGTACTACAGCAATACCACTGCGTCATACAACTTGACTACCACCGCTATTCTAGCCTGTGGCGATGTGCATCCTAATCCAGGACCAGCTTTGAGTAGCTCTAGAAAACAAGTTGGTGCAAAACTGAACAGTTTAAGAGCTTTGTATCTAAACGCTCGTAGTCTAAAGGCAACCGCAGAATCTACGGACGACAAGGCAAAGAAAACCAGTAAGTTGACCATTCTTCAGAATCTTGTTTATCTCGAACAGTATGATATCGTATGTGTGTGCGAAACCTGGTTAAATGAATTAATTCTTGATAACGAAATTCTACCTGGTTACACCATTCATAGGAAAGACCGACACGGGAACATGAGAGGTGGCGGAGTCCTTGTAGCGATAAGAAATGAACTGCGCTCATCTCGAAGACTGCTACTTGAAGGTCAACAAAGTGAACATCTCATGATCGAACTGTATCCTGCGAACTGCTCGAAATTCCTATTAAGTCTCTTCTATAGACCACCAAATTCTGAAGAAGATACACTAATCGAGTTGAGAGACTCTCTTGATCGTTTAGATGAATCATGTCAACTTGTTCTGGTCGGTGATTTTAACCTACCCAATATTGACTGGTCATTGGACTTTCCTTCTCCCACATCTAAAGGCAGTTTCAAGGATGAACTTTTTTGCGAGATTATTACAGATCAATTTCTCTACCAAAAAGCTGTCGGTCCAACACACCTGCATGGTAATAAATTGGACTGTGTATTCTCGAATTCTCCGAAGCTCATCACGAACGTGAACTGCACAAATCCAACTGATCTATTTCCAACTGATCATTACCTTATCGAGTTCGATATCAAAGTTTGTTTTCAAAAAGCAAAATCGATAAGACGAACAGTGTATGACTTCAATAATGCAAACTTCGACGGTGCTCGTGAACATCTAATGAATGTCCCTCTCGATTCTGCGATATCCAATAATTCAGATATAGACGAATGTTGGAAAGCATGGAAAGATCTATTTATCACAGCGATAGATAAATTTGTACCTAAAAAGACAGTCGTTGACACCAACACACCACCTTGGATAGACCGGGATGTTAAACACATGGTTAAGAAGAAATATACAGCGCTACGACAATATCGTCAGAAACGAACGGAAGGACGAAAACGCAAACTCCGTCAGTTGACACAGGAAACTAAGGACTTGATTAAACAAAAACGCCATCAATACATAGAAAAAGTTCAAGATTCCCTCGCAAAATCACCTAAGTTATTCTGGTCCTACCACAAACATATCCTCCGCAATAGAAATTCCCCAACTGCTAACACGTACAACAACTCAACTGCAACAACACCACACAAAAAAGCAGAACTTTTCAACGCATTCTTCGCCTCTGTTTTTCTTCCGAAGTCATCTTCCCAAGATGCAAACCTGAACATGACACCGAAAACTGACGAAATAATATCTGATATTCAGATCTCGCAGAATGAAGTCGTGCAGTACCTTAACCATTTGGACACAACAAAGGCTTATGGCCCAGACGGAATACCACCACGTCTACTGAAAGAATTTTCAAGAGAAATCTCGACAAGCCTCTGCAGTTTGTTCAACATGTCCTTAACAACAGGCCGCCTACCTATGGAATGGAAACATGCGAACGTTATACCCATCCACAAAAAAGACTGTGTCGAACCCGTGACCAACTACCGTCCCATTTCCCTTCTGCCAATAATTTCCAAAGTTCTCGAAAGATGCGTTTTCAATAACATTTACCCCTTTGTTCGTGTACTGATCAATAATGTCCAACATGGCTTCTTAAGAAATCGTTCATGTATAACCCAGCTTCTAGGTATACTACATGACATTGGTAAAAATCTGGATCGAAACAAACAAATCGATGTGCTATACATAGATTTCTCGAAAGCGTTCGACTCTGTAGATCATGACATCCTACTTCACAAACTACAAATGCATGGCATAAACGGAACGCTTTTACGATGGTTCGAAAACTACTTGAACGATAGATGGCAGCGAGTTGTCATTGATGGTGCAGCCTCTGCATGGTCTCCAGTAACATCAGATGTACCGCAAGGCAGCATTCTGGGACCGTTGCTCTTTGTCATATTCATAAATGATCTTCCCGATAACGTTTCACCCAGTACGAACTCAGCACTGTATGCAGATGATTCAAAGTTATACAGAGAAATAAAATCGGTAGAAGATTGCCAGTTCCTGCAAGACGACCTTGCCAAACTGGAAAAGTGGGGCACTGATTCAAAAATGCGATTTAACACTGAAAAGTGCAAAGTGCTGACAATATCAAGAAAGCAACACCCAACGCGATTTCCATATCGCATATATGGTAATGAATTATCTCCTTGTCAAGTCGAGAAAGATCTTGGTATGCTCGTGACCAGCAATTTGAAATGGGGCCCACACATACTGAAGATGGTGGCGAAGGCAAATAAAATGCTTGGTATCCTCAAACGCTCATGCTTTGACATTAACCACACCCAGGTCAGACGGACCTTATATCTAACGCTAGTTAAATCTCAACTTGTTTATGGAAGCGAGGTATGGTGCCCTCCTAACAACAGCCACTTATCAAAGAAAATCGAAGGAGTTCAAAGAAGAGCAACACTGTGGATGCTAAAGAAGAAACGCGGAGAACTAAGTTACAAACAGCGCTTAATGCAACTTAATTTAATCCCGCTTGTATACGACAGAGAACAGAAGGACTTGATATTTTTCTATAAATGCATGTACGGTCTCACAGATTTTGACATATCGCAGTATGTTGAAGTTACAACGGGAAGGACACGTGCGGCCACTTCTGGTCTTCTGAGAACACAAGCATGCAAAACAAGTACATTTCAAAGTTCGTATTGTGTTAGAATTGTTAAACTGTGGAACTATGTTTGTACGTCTGCTCCTTCGTATTGTTATGTCACTGTCTCCTCTTTTAAGACATACTTGCGCAAGACTTACATCCACCTCACTAGTACTTCCTACACTCCTGACTTACCTAGTTCACACTCACTTATCACGACTCAATAAAAAATATCTAACATTTCTCTCTTTGTCTTTTCATTCTTTCTGCCTTTTCATTCTCTTAGTTTTTTCATTTAATCTTCCTTGTCTTTGTTTCCTGTTTTTGTTTGTTGTCTAGTGGTGAGCACCTTGCATGGGACATAGTCTCGTTTGTGTTTCGCCACTTTTGGCACTTTCCTCGTCTCCTTGTACAATGTAATTGTCCGTTTAAGTTATGTAAATATTCAGTTTTTTATGTGCCAAATTAAAGTTGTTAAATTAAAATTAACGAAATTACGATATTATGCGGTCGAACGCCCACAAGTACCGGACTGCTGAAGAAATCAATCTTCCTAGACAAAAATGGAATTCTTCGAGTGGGAGGAAGATTACGTCGGTCAGACCAAGAATAAGCCGAGAAACACCCTGCAATCCTTCCCAAGAAAATCATCTTTCACGTCTACTCATCCACCACGTTCACAACAAGGTTCACCACCAAGGACGACCGATCACCCTTGGCGCAGTTCCGAACAGCTGGATATTGGATAATCGGAGCTAGTCGCATGGTGTCGAAAATACTCAATGATTGTGTGACGTGTAGAAGAAAGACTTCGAGGAAATTTTTAACTCACATGGCTGATCTACTTTCAGAGAGAATCGAAACTCCACCTCCCATTTACCAATGTCGGGTTCGATGTTTTTGGACCATGGACTATCCGATATCCATACCAGGCGGACAAGAGGCGGGATAGCCAACTCTAAAAGGTGGGGATTAAACTTTACGTGCTTGAACAGCCGCGCAATCCATATCGAAGTTTTAGAAGCCATGGATTCCAATTCCTTTATTTGCGCATTACGACGTTTTCTATCCATTAGAGGTCCAGTTTCCAAACTGAGATGTGACTGTGGCACAAACTTTATAGGGGGAAAGTCAGAACTGGACGAGGCGTCTAAAGATGCGGAATTAGCAAATATCAAACAATGGGTCACAGAACAAGATTATGAGTGGCTCTTCAACTCACCCCACGCGTCACACTTTGGGGGAGTGTGGGAACGACAGATTGGGACAGTACGTCGCATCCTGGATGCTATGATGCTTAAGATCGGACCTTCTCGACTTACGCAAGAAGTGTTGACGACACTTATGGCAGAAGTAACCGGAATAGTTAATGCTCGACCAATTGCCTTGATACCAACTGATACCGACCAACCGCAACCTCTGACGCCAGCTATGCTACTAACGATGAAAACAAAACCACTTCTCCCTCCACCAGGACTGTTTGACCAACAAGATTCATACTCGAAAAGACATTGGCGAAGAGTCCAGTACCTAGCTGACCAATTTTGGATTCGGTGGAGACACGAGTATCTGCAAATACTCCAACCAAGATCAAAATGGAACGAACGCCATCCAGACCTCAAGGTTGACGACGTTGTCCTTATGAAAGACAACTCCTACTGAAATCACCGACCCTAATCTTTTTAAGTTTGAAGTTTGCAAAGAGTTTGGAGCAATTTTTCGTACCCAATTTGTGGCGTTAGTTTTGTACTAGCTATATACAGTAAAGTACAACCTGTTTGTTTCAAAGTTGATATAACATTTAACAAATGTTTGTGCCATCTGTGCTGCTGTAATTGACTTAGAATATCACTCATGCATGAGCATTTATAAAAAAATAACAAACAGGAAAAAGAAAACCCGACCTACAGTACCTATGTAACAAGAAATAGGAAACCCAGGTATTTCTTTTTTTGGCCTTAGATTAAGATTATTTTCAATCAATCAATATTACTAAGCACATAACATTCTGATTGGTGTATGAAATTAAAATATGGTATCTCATGAAAATCTGGGTGTTTCAAATATCTGACAATTTATCTCTAAATAAACAATGTGTAACTGAGCAACCATGGTTAATTAACTTACGCTGCATCAGGATGTTGTACAGCCATTCTAAGTAAGTATCCGCCAGCAAGAACACATCCAAAGACAACACATGCTGTAACTGGATACAACTGAGAAATGACAGAAACAAAACCGTTTTCAATCATTGGAAATAAAAAGAGTAAGGCAATTTTGATAGGGGCGGGTCTGACATTTTCACCACTGTTGATAAAGCCTTGAAAACAAAAAAACTACAAATATTTTAGAGTTTGGGACAATGAAACATTAGACATTTTTTCTTTCAATAGCCTTTGAAATTCAAAATTTTTACATCAGCAAAATATTGCTGTCACAAATTTGCCATTATCTATTTAACATTACAATGGCAAAACATGTTTACTTTTAGTCCAGGCTTTTAGCCAGGGTCCTATAAGAGGGAGTCCAATTTTGGTATAACAATACATCTACAGTACAGAGGGGGGGGGGGGGGGTGTTTGAGAAAACGTTCCTCTGGAAAACCTTTGAAGTTTACATTACTTCATGTCAGTATCTGTTCCAAGCTCGTTCGACTTGGCTTTGTGAGTTTGTGCCGCTATGCTTCTTTATTTGATTCAGCCAGGTACACCATCAAATATCAAATTGATCAAAATGTCAAATGTATAATAATAATGAGAAATGAAGCTATTTCGTTTCAGATATATTAATATACTTAGGGAAATCATTGAAAATAATTTCCCGTTCCCCCCAGAATTTGGGCGTCCAAAGGCATCCATTTTTCATTCTAGGGGCATCCCAGGATACCTGGACACACTTCTGGCTAAAAGCCCGTTTTAGTCATAATATTTCCACAAAGGTGACTTTATAGTGCATCATTCTGAAGGTCTAAATCCATTTCTTAGTTCAGGACATTAACTTTTCTTATTCAAGAGAGGGAGGAGGGGATCGTGGTCAATGCCGTTAAAATCATTTTTATGTGATGAAAACTCATCTTCAACTTTTCTTGATGCAATACTTTGCAAACTTTACTAAAATCAACCAATTCCATGGGCATTTAATAGGACAACTGGACAAGTGCAATTTGACTATGAGGTAAAAAGTGGTTTCAGCATACATTGAACTGTGTACAAAATATTGTTTGTTCCCCAAGGATGTTCTGATGCTTCTTTTTCATACTATATATCTCTAGATTGGTTTTTCTCATTATTCAGAGTTTGCTGCTAAGGGGGAGGGGGTTGCGACCTTAACGGCCAACTTCCTGTTAAGCGTGACAAAAACCTATTTGTCGATGGCCCCTTATGAATGTCCTCTGAATATTCAACAGTATGCTTTTAGGTATCCCTGGGAGGGGAATTTTGACCAAAAAAGCTAATTATTTTGAAAACCTCAATATCCCAGTGGGTTGTCCATCCCTCCCCCCGTCCTGGGGCATAACATTGATAGGTGTATAACTATTTTTCAGGGGGGGGGGGAGTTAAAACATCTTCAAAGACATCAATCTCAAAATGTGTAGACAGTCAGCCAACAGGGATGTTGAAGGATTTTATTTTAATTTCTACTATATCACAACACAAATAATAAACAGCAATATCAATATACAGCCTCAATTATATTCTATCAATCTTTCTAAATTTTTTCGCATTTGCTTAATTTTTTTCGACTTCACAAATGCCCATTTTAAGGAGCTACTTACCTCTTTGTTTTTTCTTATTATAGACCACATCTTCGAATAAAATAAAACAGATATGAAATAGCCAAGTACGCAGTGAACCAATAAAATTGTAAAAAATCAAAATGGCCGATTACTTAAGAGTGTGAGCCCGCAATGTTTGAACCCGCTGCTTGATTTTTCAGGCTACTTCATTTTGCAATCGAACCGTCCTGACCGCGTAGCCTATGGCATAGAATAAGAAATGAATAGAAGGGCAACTCACGTCTGCAACGCGTCCGTAAATTTTTATGCGCATGCGTGAGGTCCGCCATTACTCTGGCCAGTAACTGGCTGCTGGCGTACTATAGAATATATAGCGAAAGAAGATATTTTGGCTGGAAAATCGCGTTTTTTGACCATGT
>CACRXK020000485.1:41407-80119 GCA_902702795.2 Paramuricea clavata | reverse complement strand
TTATTATTAGTTACTAGTTTTATTAGGTGCTGCGTACTGTTGTAGTGTAGTACTGATAAAACATAGAATGTAAGAGGTTGGTATATATTGTACCTAATATGAACAGGCTTTGTGATTGGTTGATCATGACAATACAATGCAATAATCAAAAATAATAAACATTTTCATATTAGGTACATTAGTAGACTTGGATCAAGTCCATCTCTCCAGAGTCCGAGTCGCGAAGCAACGAGATCGAGCACATGCCGCGACACCTCGCATGCCCGATCCCTCAGACTCTTGAGAGACGGACTTGATCCAAGTCTAGTACATTAGATACAGTACTCTAGAGGGAAAAGGTGCAACACTTACAGTACTGCTATCTATCATCTATGCTTTGAACAATTAAATTGGATATTGGGGGGGGGGGGGCGGCAAAATTCATGGAACCAACAGATTCCCTTCCCTCATCACTCTTATAATATGTCTGTCTGTAAAAGGTTTTCTTGTTGAATAGCAGCACTGTCAATAGGTAAAATTAATTAAAAAACAAGAGTTGCAGTGTCCTTTTATTATGTATAAGCTACCCAAACGTTTAACCAACAACCTTGTAACTTTTTAAAAAGCAAAACAATATCAATGTAGTTTATAAAGTGGACTGAGTTATAACATCATATTACAAGCTAGGGATGTGCCGGATACTGTTTTGCCGGATACCGGATAGTACCGGATAGTAGTTTACTGGATACTGGTCAGGAGAAAATGATGACCGGATACCGGATAATAACCAGATACTCCCATACAATAATTTATTAGAAACACAACATTTTTATAGCTTTATTAACTAGTCCAATGTGGCAATGTGTTTAACACAATAACTTCAAGAGTTTTTTGTCTCTTTGACCTATTTGTCTTTACCAAGGGCATATCTTATGATTCACCTTACATTGTTTACTGGTATTCAGTATATAAAATTTACCGCTGTTGGCAAACGAGCAGTTCACATCACCATCACAAAAAAAATATAATGTCATCATTTAGTTGTAATGCAGCATACGCTCAGTAATTGTTCGTGTTTCACAATTTTTAAACGCCAAGTAAACTTTTCTGTTTCATGATTGTAAAAAAAATCTTACTGTACTATCCGGCAAATTTATACCGGATAGTGCTGGATATCTAAATTTTATCGGATACCGGTATCCGGATCCGGCACATCCCTATTACAAGCATGGTCTTCTCAAATAGTGTTATGTTTTAGAATATAACAGAATACCACATTACATTAGTTGACTTAATTTTAGACAACTAAAATCATTGCCTTTTTTATGTACCTAAGAAAATGTTGTTATATAATACCAGTCAATGATTTGTGAGGACAACTTTTTACATACATTAAACAAATAATAACGAAAGACAAAAATGATAAACATAGTTTTCAGACATATCAAGGCCAAGTAGGTCATCATGTACAGTGCACTTAGGGCATGAATATGCCTCCTTGCATACTCTACAGCATAGATGTGGTGGGTCCAGGGATTGTGGTTCTTCAACGTCAAGAAATTTCAGCAGCATAACTCTTAAGCAACTTTCATTGTTGCGACAATAATCCCTTACTTCGTCTTGCATTTGCCGGTTTTTTTTGCCAATATCTTTATTGTTATAATACAAAGTGGTTTTAGATGCTTTGCCATCTCTTCCTGCCCTACCAACCTCTTGAAACAATTCACGTATTGTATATGGTGGACTTACATGAATGATGTTGTGAATTGATGGAATATCAACCCCCATACCCATAGCCACTGTTGCAAATACCACTCTAACTTTAGATGTAGGTAGTCTCAGCTGTTTTATTATTTGATCCTTCATACTATTTGTTTGTGGTGCATGATACTGGGCGAATAACCTGTTTTCAAGCTTTGCATCAGAACCCTCTGGGAAGTATTGATGAACTCCAAGTACATATTCAAATAATCGGTATGCAAATCCACACCATTTAAGACAAAGATAAATTATTGTAAGTGGATAAGATAATTTGTGTAACAATAAATTCTGAGCTATTGGTTTCAGTATACCTTCAATAGCATCCATGTCTGGTCCATCTCTGAAATATTTCTCCAAGAATATGTTTTTTCTGTCAGGGTTAGCTGTTACTTCACAACATTTTTTTAATCCAAGTGAATCTTTTATATACTTTCTGTCCACTTTGTTCGCTGTTGCTGTCAGAGCTAACACTGGAATGTTAGGAAATACTGCACATAACATCCCCAACCTGCAGTAGTCGGTTCTAAAGTCACTTCCCCTTATAAAAAGAAAAAAAATGTTTACTAAAAATGTTATTTAAAATGAATAACTAAAAATCAGTAAATAGGCTTTAGATGATAGCTAATTAATAAATAGGCTGGCTTTATATATGATAAAATTCAAGAAAACATTATAGACTCTGTGTCATAGATGCATGGTAATAATAAAAAAGCTAATCTCCTGCACTTTCTCATCATATAAAATATGACATAATACATACAGTATACAACGATTATTTTATCCTTTTATGATTGTAATATTTTCGATTAAATATGATCATGGTGATTTAATAAATACAAATATCATAATTTTAGCACCTAATTGGTTAATTAATTTGTTTTTGGTTTTTTAATACTGCCTATGTCAAAGACAACGTTTGAATTGAGTTTATACGATTTTACAATAAAATTCAAAGAACTAACCAATCTAATATGCAGTGGGCTTCATCCACAACAATAGCGCCAATTTTCTCTTGGTATATTTTGCTTTGTAGCACGTTTCTTCCGTATTTGCATGAGATGAACGACTCTGGGTGCGCAAATACAACGTCGTATAGTGCACTTTCAAGTTTTGCTTTATGACCAGATCATAAATTTATCTCAGCTTCAGGACATTCTTCATCACCAATGTATTTCCACGACACACTTAACACGGACGATTGTAAACCGAACGAAGCTAGTCGGGAAATTTGATTGTTTATCAGAGAGTCAAGCGGAGAAACGACGATGATAATTTTGCTTAAAATCTCCTTGTTCATTCCCTGTAAACTCTCTTCGGTAATGGTCTGTTGTTTGTACTTGTGGGTCAACAACGGTGGCAGTAGGTGAAAAACCAAAGATTTTCCGTAGCCTGTTGGAAGGATTGCTAGAACATCTTTTCCCAAGAATATATATTCCAAACAAATGACTTGCTTTGGCTTTAAACATATATTACTATATACGCTATCAATAATGGCAAAATGAAGACAAGAAAGGAACAATCGACACTTCGAATCTGGTAACATGCTGCTATTGCGATTTTGCAAATCGTTGATCAGAAAATGACAAATTCCCAAGGGACCCTTACACAGGTATACTTTTTGCCACCCAGAATTTAGGGTACACATGACCAGCCCCAGCCAGGGTATTTTCTCCAGCTAGGAGCGTAGAGGAAAGAGCCTGGGTACGAGGTTGTCAAATGTACTATAATTTTATGGGTAAAACTGAACGTTTTAAGAGTAGCCCAATCAGCTATGCTGTTAGCAAGTACAATGAAACATTGTTTGGGTAGTTTTAGCTTTATACCTTTATAGATCTATTTTATACTCCTGTTATACGTTTTATACTCCTATTATACGTTTTATACTCTTAACATAATCTTATTTCTTGTAATGTACATAACAATTTAGCTTTTAATTGCTATTATATTTGTGCAAATTTTCTAATAATAATGATAATAAATGGGAATCCATCATAATCTTTGATATAGGAAATCCAGTCAAGTTATCCATATATTACTGACTTGCGACACAGAAATGTTTATCTTGTAGCAAGGTCTCTCTCAAGCAAACCACATCTTAATTTGGTAAGAACAAGAAACAATTCTTCCTCTGGGCTTAGGAATCGTTTGCGGCCACGTTTTTTCTGCTCTGCAGATTCAATCGTGCCATTCTTGGATCCTGTATACGATAGTTTCGTACATGCAGGGCTAAGGTAATTATAAAAAACGTTATTTTCGAAACCAGTGTAAAATTCAAAGTGAGTATCGCAGAGCTTTTATAACGGTCAATTGAGAATGATTTGCTTTAAGTGAAGTGGTATCCCTTTCATACTGATGCTTTTCTTTCAAGTTGGCCAACTCATCTTCTAGACGTTGTAGTCTATCCTGAATATTCTCCTCAATTAGCTTGACATTTTTTTGCTGCTGTGTTGATTGTACTTCGTTGACTTTATCCACTTCAATTGCAATGTTAATTTGGTTTGTGTTCTTGCTTAGTTCTGCGAGAACTGTTCTTTGATCAAGCAGGTTTGGCGTTTGATCATGGGTTGGTATGTTGTTTAAGTAGGTCTTTTTACCATCAAGGAAATGTTCCGAACACACATGATGATCGTCGTTTGGCGTGAATTCGCTCCGTCCAGTCCTATCTATCCATGTATTTCTTAACGTTTGGTCTTTAGGGAATCTGTGAAAAGACAAGGATGGATTTCATCTTGTACTATTGTCTATTGCCACAACCAGGGACACAACAAGCTGTACCACCACCTCGAGCTTTTTTCTACGTAAGTGTTTTAATAATTTCATCGCAAAAAGGTTCAGATAAGGTATTTGCTGATGTTGAGCATATTATTTCAGCCATTAAGTCTGATAGACCATCAATAACAACCAACACATACCTTTACCAGCCATTTGGAGTAGTTATAAACAAAAAACAACCGAAATAATCCAATATTTACAAGTATTTACAAGCTGCGCTCCGTGTTTACACGGCCGCCATTTTTATTTTTTTTGCCTAATCAGCAAAATGATACCTTACTTCCTGTCACCCCCTGCATGCATAAATTAAAAGCTGGAATTGACTATACACTATAGTTTTATGAAAACTATATGGTTTTTACCAATGGTCCAATACACTATAGTTCTCTGAAAACTGTAGTTCTGTACCAGTTAACTATAGTTTTCATAACTAAAGAACTATAGTTTTTTGAAAACTATAGTTTTTACCAATACACTACAGTTCTATGAAAACTATAGTTCTGTACCTGTAAACTATAGTTTTCATAACTAAAGGACTATAGTTTTTTGAAAACTATAGTTCTCTAAAAATATACTATAGTTTCTATAACTGTTAAGCAGTGCCAGTGGCAAAGCCAGCCCGAAAATTTGGTCATGCCATGCAAATTTTAAATAATTATTATATATCAATTTCTTTAGAAATTTATTGTTTTCACGGAAATATTTATGTAGCATGACGTAATTGTCGGGCTGACTTCACCACTATATACTATAAAGGACCATCACATAATCCAGTTACTGCACTGTAAAAACTGATTGGTTAAAACAACCAATTTTTTAGGTCGCAATTAAATTTGGTTTTTTGCCTTTATTAATTGGTCAAAGTATTGTATTTAACTGCTCAAAATTTCACGGTTTGAGTTAATTTTAAATTCTGCATGAGTTCATGGAAACTATATTTACAAAAATATTTATAGTGTTTGTGGAGGTAGGTGTTTCGGTACATTGGCAGACAGGACAGAAACAAATTACGAGGAAGGAAATTTACCTGACTTTTCTCCGACTCTACTGAAAATGTCTGTGTAAACTTTCCCAAAATTGTTGTTGATGGGGGTGGTTGGGGTGGCAGTTGGGGAGATGGGTCGACGAAAAAACTTTTCCTTTTGTGTTAAAATTCCTTGTTACTTTTACATAATTATTTTATTTTCAACTACAATATTGCATATGCCTTCTTTTAAAAGTTATTTCCCCCAATTTTGCCCTACTTACGTTTATAGTTTGGCACGAAAATTCTCACGATGAGTGCAGTTTGACAGAGTGGTGCCTAGTTTTCCTGCAACACGCACAAAGCTCCCTGGGATAGTGTCATTCGCAACGTTACCAAGTCCGGAATTTTATCCCGAGATTTTTTTAAGCAGTTTGGATTTTTTGGGGGGTTTTATTTTAAAAAATCAATCTCGGGATTTTTTTTGATTTTTGAGAAAGGGAAATTCGAAGTTTAGAAATTAATTTTTTGGCAAAATTGACTAGGAATAAACAATTTTGCTAAAAATCTAGGGTTTGTCCACTCGTATTTAAGCCCTATTGAGTATTGTGGGATGCATATTTGATGCAAGATTTCGTTTTCACAACATGACATGATGTACGAGGCTATCCTACCCGAAATTGGCATGAAAACCACCCAAATTCTAATGACGCAAAAAAGTCGGAATATCGGGATTTTTTAGGAAATTTCAGGAGATTTTGGGAGCTTGCTTGGGAATCTTTCCCAAAGTCCTTTCCAGTTTTTTTTTCGCGGTTCATAAGTACGCTGGAAAGCACTTTCACCCTTGCAGCACGCAAATCAACCGGTGGATTTTTTGACTGGGGTGTGACTGGGGTGTGTCATTATTCTAGCCAATAAGAAGCACATATTTAAATTATTTGAATGAATTATTCAAATATTGTTAGGCTTTCGACTTATTTAATACAAATAAACAATAAAACAAAGTCATTTCAAAGTAGAAAATATGGTTAGTTCTCAAAAATGCAATAAAATATTGGCAACAGAGGTGAACTGTTGTTTAACTGAGTTAATTTTCTAAACTAAAGCGGCATTTTTGTCCCTACAAGAACGGCAAACAACATTTGTTAGGGAGCATTCATTTTTTAGCTGGGGGTGGGGTGGGGTGGGGTGGGCCGGGGGAACTGATCACTGATGTCTAATTCCATGCTAAAACTTGGAACCCCTAAGAGAAAAGTTGATAAAAAATTATGACCCCCTATTTTTTTACTGAAATTTTTTTTGACCCTTCATCCTAACTATTATTAATCCACACGGTGTTGTTTCCATAGCATTTCAGGGCCGTAGGAAGCTCTTCTTGATTGGGGGGCTGAAAGCGAGGGCCGAAGGCCCGAGGAAATTTTTAAATCTAGAGTCTATGAAATGCCATTTCCTGGATTTGACAGAATTCTGATGGTCAGAAAACAGCGTTTTAGTATGTCGAAATTTACAATTTGGTAGTACTAAATGGGCTAAGGCATATTTAATTAACTATATATTGCCCGCAGAGTTGCAAAAAAGCTGCTGGCATGTGGGCATTGCCTGCGAGGAAGTGAGGAAGGTTTAGTGGTCAATGGTCGCTAACACCAAAAAAGTAAAACAAATAAATCATGGTTGAATAAGGCAGTTGAGGCTGACAAGTTGTGGTGGTACTATTGTGATATAGTACCTATGCCAATTGACTATGACATTGGAGAATACTGACAAGACAACAACTGAAAATATTCTCTAAAATTAAAATGTGTAAGTGTCAAACGTCAGAGGTGCCTTAGGTCACATAAAATAACTTGCTTGATTCTCATCACTGCCCAACTGTATTTTAAGAGCCGCATGAAAATGTTTTATATTTTGTTATACAATATAAATGTACCATCCGACAAAATATTTCAAGACAGTTAAGGTTTTTTATATTTTATATTGGGGTTTTAGTGCCATTTTAAACTGTCAATTTCAACAAACAGGACCTTGAAAGAAATTTCATTGCATTTTAAAGGAACTTTGCTACCTCCTCCGCAGGCCTTTCAAAAAAATAAAATTGGTGCAAAACGAACCCGGACTAATTTTCCAAAATGGCGGGAAACCACAAACCAAATTATATTTAATATATCATTTTACCAAAACAATATTATTATTAAAGTCTTTATAAACTACTTCAGATATAGACCGCTTTTCGTATCAGCAATATACATAAAAACAGGGAACACTGAACAAACAAGCATACAATGATTAATTACAAAGAGAAGCAGATAAATATCAGTTTATAATTTGCATATTACAAACACGCAGCGCTTTTATGTAACATGTTGTATGTCAGGCATGCGGCTGTTTATCCACGAAATTTATTCCATTTATATTTGTCTTTTATACAGTGTAACTATTTAAATGCGTGTGTATATAGTCAAAACATCCCATTTGGCCAAATGATAGATTCACAACGTCTATTATCACTGTCGCTTGTGCTTGTAAAACCCTCCATTATTTGAATCTCCTCGTCGCTTTTATCAGCCATAACTGCCAAGATGTATTTAGAAAATACTCGCAAAACGGGATTGCTAAAGATTGGCAGATGATGTGCCATATTTTTTAAGAAATTTGACCCAACCGAGTAATCGAAACCAAAATCCAAGTAATCGACATGTTATTCAGCAGGCCTTACAGCTACGCAAGTCTTCGTCTCAAGTCTTTGTCTCAAAACTGCGGAGGAGGTAGGGAACTTTGCATTTATAGTTCAAGGGTTCAGTCCTTGTTCGTGGAGATATGTTGGAAATGACAGAAATGTGTACTTGTAATATGTTTATTTTGGTTTATGACACTTCACTTCGGAACTCACAGAAATATTAAATGTTAGGAATTATTTATTTATTTATCGATTATAAATTATAAATATAAAATGTAAACTTCCCGCTTTATTGACATTTTCAAAGTGTAGTGATGAGAATCAAGGAATTTATTTTATGTGGCCTTAAACCATTGCACCAGCAATAACAGGAGGCTATATTAATAAGAGCTATTCAATATGGTTAGGGACGGACCATTAGAAAAGTGGGGGGGGGGGGGCAAAACCAAAAAAAAATTATTCCCAGAAAAAAATTAGGAAAAAAAATCTTTCCAGGCATAGTGCAAAAACAAAATTCCTTGCTTGGAAGATAGGCCTATAAATTTCACTTAAAAAATTTCCAGCCATCAAGTGAGAAAAAAAATTCTTCTATAGGTGTACAAAAAAAATATAGAATCCCCCCCCCCATCACTTTTCTAATGGTCCGTCCCTTACAATAAGAAACTGACATATTACTGCTATTTGCAGATGAGCGCACCGACTTTGGGATGCAGCTCAATCAGAAAAAATGGAAAAACTTGTTAAAGAGTTGTGAGAACAGTCTGATGTTTTTGGGAACATGAGAGATCAGTTGGGCTGTACTCTTCTTCATGAAGCTGTGGAACAACAAAACACAATATTTGTTGAGTGCTTGTTGGGAATTGGGTGCAACCCTAATTCAAAAGAGACATGTGGTGCTACTCCACTTAGCATTGCAGTGAATGAATGAATGAATAGCTTTATTAAAGATTATTAAAGAGTGAAAAATCCACAAAGTGGTTTTTCATTTTACACTCTGTTTACAGATTAAAGTTATTTCTATATTATTATCTATCAAAAGTTGCTGTCATATTAGTTAAGTTACTATTTAGTACCTATTTACAATGGTTACTTAAAATTGGCCCTAATGGCCATTTTGAAACTACTTAGATTTCTTTTTCCCTTAATACCTCTAATGGCAAACTATTCCATAGAATAGGAAGTACCGAAATCGGTCGAAAATTCGATTTGATATTTTTATCACCACTTTTAAAAATTGGAGTTACCACAGCTGATTTCCACTCTGCAGGTATGACAGACTGTTCTATCGAGAGGTTAATTAAATAAGTGATGGATTCCAGTACGGAATGAACACCCACCGCTATCTTCAACGTCCTAATGTCTAAAGTATCGATACCAGTAGCTTTATCACTGGATAAACTATAGATAATCTGCACTACCTCAGATTGTGCAACTTGATTTAATTCAAAGCGAGATGTGACATTAAAGGGGAAATTGAATTCGTTACCCGCTGATCCGAGCTCCGACTGTATTTTTTCGCCTATAACGGTGAAATATTTATTGAAATTTTCGGCACAGGCCTTCGTATCGTCACATTCAGAGAAATTTGAACTATGCTTGGATGATGGAAAAACTTGTCTTATGATTCTCCATAGTTCTCTAGGACATTGTTTTTTCTCCTTAATTAACCGATTATAATATTCGGCTTTAGCTTGCTTAACTAAAATCTTAATTTTGTTCCGCATCGCCAAATAGCCTTCCCATAGATTTTTCTTCTCCTTTTCGTTTGTTGACTTTGACGCTTTTTTAAAAATCTTATCTCTCTGGATGATCATAGCATGTAGATCTGATGTAAACCAGGGTTTCCCTATTTGACGGATCTTTATTCTTTTAATTGGAGCATGCTTGTTCAATACTTCAAGATACAGACATTTCCATGCATTCCAACTATCCTCAATATCATCAAAGGGTTTTATTGCATCCCATGGGACACTCTGGAGATCATTTTGAAAAGCTCTGGCTTCAAAGTGCTTTAATGATCGAAATTCTTTGTAGCATACTTTCGGTTTCTTAATTTTTTTCTTGATGATACAATAGACAATAGAATGGTCACTTATGTTTGACTCAAGGGACCCTGAGTCAACAACAAGGGATTCATTGTTGACGGCTATTACATCAATCAATGTACTGCTGTTATTTGTAATTCGCGTTGGCTGTTTAATCAACTGGGTTAAATGATGTGTTTCAAACAGTCTAATTAGAATTTTTGTATGTGAATAGTCAGCCCGAAGTAGGTCACAGTTTAAATCTCCAATAATCGCAATGTTCTTATAGTTTATCACAGCATGTTCAACATTTAGGTAAAGTTTTTCAAATTGATCGCTTGTTGATTCAGGAGGGCGATAAATACAACCAAGTAATAAAGGACAAGCTTTGGAAAATTTGCATTCCAACCACAGTTGTTCAATTTCCCCATCACCTCAACTTGGGGCAGACAAATCCCAGTTTACTTTAAGCGAAATATAATTTTTGGTGTAAACTGCAGGGCAGAGTCTGGAAAACCGACTGGAGAAGCGTTTCGTTTCCATCTAAGGACACACTGCTGGTCGACTGACGTCTATTTTCGTCACGGCAAGGCTCATCAACAAAAGTGTCGTTGTAAAACGGCAATGCGCGACAAATACATGTTGAGCAAATCCAAGAGAAAGTTGTCATTAAACTCAAGCGATTATATTCAACAGGCGACACTCCCCCACATCGTATGTGGCACCAGAGTTGACAAGAGTCACACAAAATCGCCCTATGATTCTTTGCCACTGATTTAGCACAAACCGAACAAGGATTTTTAACATCACCAGGATTTGTCTCGATATCACCAGCTTGAAGGACTATATTAAATTGAGCAACAGAATTTGAATAGTAATTAATTCTTTGCTTCATATATTTCCTTCTCTTACATATTGGCTTTATAGATAACACCATAAAATTCTTTAACCAATTTGTTTTGCCTCGAGCATATCCAAGATGGTGTTGATTTAACCCACAATGACCACATGTTGATCGGCTTTCTCCCCCAAAATCATTTAAGGAGTCATCAATCGTTGAATTCAACTTGAAACAATCAAGTCTAGTTGTTGTATTTTCGCAACCAAATGCTTTTTGAAGGTACAAAGTAAATAGAAGAGTTGACAAAATAAAATTACTCGAGCTCACCATGGCATGACCGACCACCTCACCACCCCACATGACTGACAAACTCACCATGGCATGACCACACTACATAACAAGGAAATTTGTGAGATGCTGATAAACTGTGGAGCAAGTGTGAGAGGACCATCTTTTGTAAATGTTCCAAGCCCTCTGGTCATGGCAGAGAAGATGGAGCTGGAGGAAATTTGTGAATTGATGCAACCAAGTTCATCTGAAGAGGAAGATGACATAATTGCTTCTTATGATATTGGTTTTGGTAAGTCTATGCACACTGTATTTGAGACAAATGAAACTAAAAAAATTGACAGATCTTCTTGCGGCTATATGACTGGCGTTGTTGGTGACATTGGAACATGTAAGAATAATAGATCTGTTATGAGCAGGTCTTCGGGGTACAGTTGGGTTGGTGTCATCCCTGGTGATTTGCACACTAAAGGACATCTAGTTTGAAGCATGTTTTAAGGAACAGGTGGGTCCTAGTTATAGATTACCTAATTCTCAACCTCGTTCTCAAATTCTCAAGCTGCAAAACTGACATATGAGTGATATGACCCAAATATTGGATATGCATCTTAGTTTGCTTCCAGTAAAATGTAAACAAAACCTTAAGAATTCTATATGAGATAAGAAATAATACATTTAAAATCATGACTGGCAAATTAACATGTGCAAATTGATGTTTCCTAATAATAGGATGTACTCCAGTAAAGCTTGCTTGCTTCAATTCTTGCTGTTACCATCTGCACATTATCAGGGTGGAGAGTTGATTTGAATATTTTGTCCCAGGGCGTAAAGGTAGGGAATAGATTTTCCATCACAAAAGGGGCAAGGTGCCCAACCAGTTAGAAGATGGCATGTACTTTAAGTGACCATTCATTATACCCTAGGGTGGGGTGGGAGATTCTTATGTCAAAATGTCATGGGACCCCTTTTTAATCTCTTAATTTAATAATAGAGACCCCTCCTAAATATTTAAGACTATATAACATGATGCAATTCTAATCTTCATTCATGTGAATGCCTGGCTATGAAGAAAATACATTTTGCAACTGACAGGGATATCCCCAGCAAGATCTGGTGGGGGGGGGGTGCTCTGCCAGCTCTGGTGCCGAGTCGTGTTGGTCATGTGTGCCACCTGCCCATCAACTTGCTTCACTACTGCAAAGTCTTGCTTTACTACTGTATTTGAATTGTAATTGTTGTTCACAGCTCACTCATCATCATGTTATTACTCAAATTACTGCATCTCATTTTGCGTCTAATAATTTTTTGCTTTAATTATCATGAGAAATAGCATCCCCTCTGGCCAGGGCTAGGGGGGTGCACACCTCCCCAGTAAATCCATCCCTGTTGCAACATACACTATAAGAGCTAGAATGATTGCTTCCTTTGGATGATTTGTCTTAGACACAAATCAATGTATATAATTAAATTTTATTAAATAAAATGTGGAATATTTTACAAATTGCAATTACCATCCCAAAGTGTACAATTATCAATTTAATTAGGACTTAGAAGCTGTTCACATGAGTTTGACTCTGACCCAGCACACTTGGCTAGCTCCCCTTGCCCGATCGCAAGTAGAAAACCTCCACCCCCTCTAAAAAATCAGTCCAGATCTGCCCAAGAGGCAGGATTTTCTGCATTGAAATTGTTGCATATTTTCAATTAGCATTGAAATTGTTGCATATTTTCAAGCATGCATTGTAACCTGATTTTAAAGCCTGTTTGAGCATCAAACATAGTGGCAATGACAAGATGGTCCAGCCATATGAATGCAATCTTAAAATATCATAAAAACAATGCAATTTAAGGCCAGACAGCCCAACTCCTGTGAACAACCCTTTATTACACATTCGAAGCATCTCTTGAGGCATCAAAGTATAAACATGCACATGGAATTACATACGAATATGTGACATAAGCCCACCATTGCACAACTTTGTCTGCAACAATGCAAATACAATCAAGCTGGAAATGGATTTTATCAGTATTTATATATATATATATATATATATATATATATATATATATATATATATATATATATATATATATATATATATATAACATCTAAACAAGTATAGCTTTTAAAGAGAAATAACTTGCATCAAATAGAGGAAGGACTAACTTAGACTTTGATATATTACAGTTGTATTTCACTTAAAAATTCACGGAGATATTAATCTTTAAATTCGGGAGGATATTTCTGGATGTGTCTGAAATATGCAAAAATCGGCGTATAAAATATTAATCAAGATTTGCCCGACTGAAACATGCACTATTACCAGTAAATAAATGACACTTGACAAATTGTTTATTATGAAACAAAGTATTATTATATCTACAAAATACAAGCAAGATTCATTCGTCCGAAATTCGTGTGTGTTCCTAGCACGAATACGTTTCCTTATTTCATGAGACCACTGCATCGCGAAGGATCGTCATTGGATCGTTCGTAGTTCTGAATTAGGGCATGCTGTCACAACGGACTTGTGAAGCTCTTCTAACTTCTGCAACGTTCTGAAATCTTGTTAAGAACACCCAAACTCTTTTGCCGTTTCTTAATCTTGGCAAGTTCATGGAGTAAACTGAGAATTATATGAAACACAATCAAACCATACAACTCCATAAGATATAACAATTAAGCAACTCCCCAGAGACATGCAACATTTTTGGAACAAAACGTAACAAAATAGTAGTGTTGATACGGTGATGTGTATTTGCAAAAAGCAATATTATTTCCTTCAATAAAGAATATTCATCCTGCTCTAACCGAGAAATAATCTACTCAGTCTGTTTGAACCCATTAAAAACATAAAAAAATTAGGCTATTTAAGAATACGAAAAATTTAAGCGCCTGCCTTCCATGGTCAGTCTTTCATGTACATTTAAGCTTGCAAAGACCTAATATTAAATACTTGCATAATTTCAAACGTTCATATTTCAGGAAACAATGAGCTAAGACTTACATGTAAGATGTCTAAATCTACGCCATATCCCTTACAAACCTTAACGATAATTCGCTGAAATACAAGTTAGCCTAATATGTCATTAAGCAAACAAACGCTGGAGTTAATATTTGATATGCCGATTTTCGCTAATTTTAGACACATTCCAAAATATGCTCCCATTTTTAACATTAATATATCCGTGAATTTTTAAGTTAAATACAACTGTAATATATCAAAATCTAAGTTAGTCCTTCCTCTATTTAATGCAAGTTATTTCTCTTTAAAAACTTTACTTGTTTAGAAGTTATTACGAATCAAACAGGAGTACTTTTTTTTTGGCCACCCGGTATATAAGTGGGTCTCTGGTAGAAAATGATAGTACTCGTATCAGTAAAAATTGGAGGCCGACGGTTGACGAATCGCCAAAACCAGCGATGGAAAAGTATGTTGAAATTGTGCGTGAACGTAAACAAACAAAAGGTATGACAGCAAAGGGAAGAAATAGTGCAGAAATTTGAAGCGGCATCCTTAGCAGCCGGGGATACAAAAACTATTCTGTGTGGAAACTGTCACCTTCGCTTAGGTCATACTCAGAAAAAGTGCAATTTAGAACGTTGTAATGACGTATTTTCATGCGGACAAGAAGGGGCAGCTGGCCAGAAATCTGTTTCTGCTAAGAAATTATCTGTTCCAGATTTTTTAGAAGTCTGGCTGAAATTGACCTCCCTCTTTGAGTGTTTATTTGACAATTTATTTGATATGATTGGTCTGACCGTGTCATTAAAGCCGCGACCCAAGTAGTCTTCAAGTACTGAATATATATATATTTTTCATAACAGTGTTACAGTTATTTAATATTGAATGTTTATGTTTTTATACTGAACTGCCAGGTAGGCAGTAAGAATATTGAATCTTGATTCTTGTTGATATTTTATCAACTATGTTGTGTTAATATATAGATACTGTATAGTATAGTATATTTTGTGTTCAATATAGTTTTGTGTTATACAAAGATGTAAGATGTATTCATGTAAAATCCATGCATATTATTTGAACTAAGTTAACAGGTTCGTTTATAGCAATCTTAATATCGTAGTTGAAGTAGTTCACAACAGGTAGCAGATCGTAATTTAAAGCGTTTTTTACTTTTGAAAAACGTTTTCGGCTGGGTTGGGATCTGGTGAATAGATTGGAGTGTAAAGCAATTCAATACCCATTTCGTCTAATAAGTCCTCTAAAATTTCTCCTCCGTTGTAGTGGTGACAACTGAAATTGTCCATAATGACCATGTCTCCACATTCTAATAGAGGTCGATCTGTTGCTGGGGATGTGTTTTGGCATAATTCGTTGAAAAATTTATGAACTGAGCAGTGTTGGTGGGCCCGTCTATAACATTAAAGTATGCTACTCCATCATAAAGCGAAGTTAACACGTTTAAAGTGAAATTAGGGCTTTGACATTTACGAATCACTTCAATGCAGCGCTCTCCTATGGGTGTATGTCCATAATATCTTATACCAATATCGGGAGTTTTTATTCAAGCCTCATAAAAAAAAACTTGAGGGTATAAGGATTCTTGCTATTCACATAATTCAAGAATAGTTGTGTATAGATCATATTTTCTCTCGTAAATCTTTCCTTTGCTATATGAGTTATTTTTTTCCTGGTATACACTTTTCCCGACGGCAATTTTTGTAAACTTCTACTTATGGTACTAAGAGAAACACTTTCCTCAACATCACCAATATCATCTAGCTCCGCGCAAGTTTCTTTCATCATAAATGACCCTCTCTGAACTTTCCGCAAAGCTTCAATAAGTGCCAGATCATATTCGCTCAACTTCCCCTGCACTCCGCCCGATTTTGGCAAAGGGTTTTCAGAAAACTCCTCAACATATCGTTTCCAAATTTTTCTTACAGTGATTCGTGCGACACAAAACTTTGTTGCAATTTGTTCATAGCAACCGGGAAAATTTCCAGTTACTATATCTCCCCCAGCCAAAACAATTTCGTCTATAATTGCTCTTCGTAGATCTATTGATATACTTTTTCCGCTTTCCCAAGTTCTCCCACGTTTGCCAACTTTCATGTAGATTGTAGACGTTTATACTCACTGGCACTGCGTTTGTGCCTGACCTCAACCTAGTTTGCACTGCCTCAATGCGCCGCGTCAACGTGGCATTGGAAGCCAATCAACTGCTTGTTGACACATGAAAAAACGTTCGAAAATTTGGTGCCGCGGCGAGCTCATCTGCAAATTCGAGCTCATCTATTCAGAGATTATTTGATTACATGATTGCAATATTTTTAGAGAATAATTAATAGTTATAAATGAAATAAACCATCAATGCTGTAGCAACTAAACATTGTAATAATTATATAAATATGGCCTTATAAACAAAGCTGAGGAAGAAATTTTAGATTGTGCGATGTGAGTGTGACAAACATAATACAGCTTAATTGCCGAGGTGTGTAGCTGTCATACATATTTAATACAGATCGACGGATTGTATTGAGGTTCTATAATCAAAATCATGTTTACATACCTGATACCTACACTGTTAATTCCCACAAACTATAAGATAACCATAAGTATATGGCAGCATCTGTTATAGAGATTATATTGCCATTGCCATTGATTTTCAACCATTCCAAACATTGCCATTGACTATAAACTGCCAAGCAGGGCACTATACTGCTTGGTTAAAATTTAACACTTTACTTTGGAAACAAGTGAAAGCATTTGCTGCCTCGCTGATTGTGAAATTGGGTCACACTTCTAAAGATCTAAACACTTCTCAAATACCTTTCAAAACCACAAGTACAGAAATATCAAATACCACCTCTAGAATGTTGTTGCCATAGTTTTGCTGCTGGCCTCTATAAATGTATACATGCATAAAATGATAGATTAAAGAATGAATAGATGGCTCACTCCTTTGATGTTTTTGATGCTGCCAACACGCGTGACTTCCGGTCGGCCGCCATTACTCTGGCAAGAACACCCCAGCAAGAACAATAATAAAATGTATTGTGAAATTGACATCGCCACTACTAAATCCTAATGCACCTATCAATGTTAAGCCGGAGAGGGAGAGGGGGGGGGGGAGGGCGGGCGACAATAGGGCATTTGAATTTTTGTTGAAATATTTTGTCAAACATCCCGTATTTCAGAAATCCACGCTGGTCAAAATTCATCAAAATACCCGGCTATTTCTTTGCTTCCTGTTCAAATACCCCACATCAATGTATCCTGTTTATTAGTAGAAGGGAGAGTAATAGTTAGCATGTTTGTTTACATTTTCGCCCTATGAAAATCAGAATGCATAAAACGCCAAATATTTAAACGTACACATGGAGTTATTGGCGTTTTAAGCATTCTGATTGGCTAAGGGCAAAATGTTAACAAATGTTCTATTAAATTGGGCAAGAACAAAATTTCTCCTTGTTTTAATATGATGACCATGAATAAATTGTCTATGCACCACAATATCAATGTAATTTAGAAGAAAACGTTTACAAGTATATGATTGAACTGATATCTATTACTGTATAGAGTTTATATAGCAGTTACTAAATTTCTTGGCAGTTTATACAAAGCCAATGATTGGGAACTTCTCTTGAAAGTATGTTTGCGCAGATCATATGGCACCGTGATGCACATCCATCGCAACTTATCCAAGGGACTACACCGTCTATGTCTTCGTCATCAGACAATGGAGGGTCAGCCATATCGCAGATAATGCAAATGTCCTCTGCACTTTCCAATGATTGTCCTGGTAGGTCATTGGTTGTTGAATTGTTAGCCTGGGCTTTTTTCTTCCTTCTCGTTTCGGCTGCTTTTTTTTGCCCCTTTCGCTCTGTTTGCTCAAACCACATTCAAGTGCTCAAACCACATTTTAGTTTCATCAACACTCAGTAAAACCTTTTGTGCTGTGTCTTCGATTACCTCCAATGGTGGGACCACTTTATACTTGTTAAATACTGACAAAATGGAAATAGAAGGCGGTTGACAGTTTCCGTCAGCTCTTGGTGTATCTTTGTCAGATAATTGAAGAAGAGCTTGAGGTTTCAAGTAATGACCAGCACAACCGTCTTTGCATTCTGCACAACAGGTGGAGCCATGTGGTCTTTCAGGATCTGGTCGCGGAATAGGGAAAAAGGATATTGGTGGACCATTCAGATACCAGGTCAATTCTTTTTAGGGCCTTCCTTTCTTGCATATCTTGTGAATGCAGGTTTTTTCATAACAACAAGGTACAAAACATACTTCGCAGGCAGTTCCTTGTGTAAATGGTTATTACGAAGTTGCCATATACGTTGGAACTTGGAATATGCTTCAGGGTGATCTCTTTCCAAAGCTTCCTTTTCACCTTTTTTACCTTTCAAAAACACTTTCAGAAGCTCATTTTCGTCTTGGTAGGCTTTATTATCTGCACCTCTTATCAAATGAATCTGGGTTGAAGCACATGGGGCACCGTCCACACGAGAAATATATAGATAAATTGCTGAGTTGAGGTTTCTCTTCAAAACTTATTTATTCACATTTCCCCCTTCTGATGTACAAGACCCATTTAACGTCGACGGAATAAATAGATTTGAGTGGGCAAGACACCCATTCTGCAACTCTACACGATTACGAAAGCTTGCCCCGCCGTTCCTAGATGTCACCAGTAATGCATGGCTACCAGAGTTCAAGTGATGTAACGTCCACCAGTACTGTGTTTCCAAATGTGCAGGTCCTTCGTCATACCCGCCATCGACGCGGACACACTCTATTTCTTTTCTTGTACCAGTTGTTGGGTTGATAAATGCGGGCTTGGAACACTCGTTTTTTGAAATAGCTTCTAGATCTGCCAAGTGCTGGGCAGAGTTTTTGCTGAATAACACAGGAGCCTTAACCACACCCATGCAAATTTCTCCTGTGGTTTCTGTCCCAGGGAAATTGTAAGAGGTTGTTTGTAATGTGGACGGATATTTATTGACGTAGTCTGTCCTTGTTGCAAGTGTTTCTTTGCCTTTTACACAGAGATTACCATGAAGTCTATGGGTGGCTAGAGTATCTAAACGAAACCCAGCTTGATCATCTCTTCCTAAGTTTACAACATTTGTTCCATCTCGATATTGCAGGGCATCTAAACATGAATAAAGGGCATTGCTCCAGTGCGAGTCCGGATTGTACTTGATGTTAAACCCTTTCCTTGCTCTCTTTTGAATAACTTTCTGACCACCACGATACCTTAATGCCGATCTTCTTCGTTTATTTCTTGCTATACAGAGTTGCACAACCGTTCCATAAGAGATACTTCTTTGGTATTTTTCTTCTAAATGCTCCGTGACCCGCTTGAACGTTGCCTTCTTTTCAAGTTTCTTGTTCCCGTCAAAGGTAATTAGCCCTGTCTGGCGCCATGCGTCAGCGCCTGCTCCACATCTTTCAACAAAACTTCAATCGTTTTTCCTATATCCGGACAATCTTGCAGAATCTTGGCTACTTTTTTACTTTTCCGTCGCTTTAAGAAGCGTTGTTCCGCAATTTTTCTTTTGACATCTCTGGTGGCTTTTATATGTAATGCATCTCTTCTTTTCGTGATCAAAAACTGGCCAGGAACATCAAAAGGACTCTGAATCTTGCGAATATCATTATCACTACTGCTTTCATCCGACTCGGAAACTATGTTGCCAGATTGAATGGCATGGTCTCTCTCTTCCATAGATTTATTCAAAATGTAAACTTGGTGCGATTGTTGTACAATTTGCATATCTGAATTAGACATTCCAAGAAAAGGCAGTTTATGATAAAAGTCTGAAATACTATCTTGAAATGCAGTTTCATGTAATTCCTTCATATTTTCTTGTGCTAAGTTCACAAATTCCAGCCAATTGTAATCACTATTTCTGAGAATATTTAACAAATTGTCAGAACTTGCATTCCTAATTGTTGATGTTGTACTGGTAGTGATATCATTTGCAGATTTAGGATTTTCGCTGCCAGGCAAATAGGCTACTTCATCTGTTAATTCTCGGTCAGTCTCGCTTTCTGAACCTTTACTCACTAGATATTGGTATTCCAAAAGCTTCTAGCAATCCTTTTTCTTTCAAATGAGCGATTTTCTCTATTGAGTTCATTATGTCTTGTGCTGATTGGGCAGCTTTCTCAACCTGCTCAACTCTCTTATTAATGTCTCCAAAACCGTATCGTTTCTTCGCTTCTGTACCTGAGATTCCAGCTGATTTTACAATGGAATACTTAAGCCGTTCTCTTTCAGATTCGCTTTCAGCAAGAAAAATAGCTTCTTAACCTCCTCCTGAGTCATATGCTGTTTGGAATCTCGTTTGGAAGTCTCATGCAACAGCGACTGGAAAACTCTATAGTTTGTATGGCTTTTCTTCTCCACTAGGTAGAAACAATATGTCCCCAACTTCTTATCACCAACAGCTGCCAGTGGCATCTGGAGAAGTTTCCTTCGAGCATCTTTGGCTGAATAGCTAACGTTTGGACTACACATATTAAATGCAGTAGTTAATTTAATAAAACCGAACTCAACAATATGCCTTGCAACTTTAACTTTCCCATTGCAGTCTTTGCAGGGCTGTTTATGGCGAGTATCACAAACAAAACAACATGTGCTGATATAGTCAACAAGATTTAGTCCCTCAAATCTGGAAACATAAACACTATCATTAATTACCTCCGCCAGGAGGTTATGTAATCATCTGGGTTTGTATGTGTATGTGTATGTGTGTGTGTGTGTGTGTTTATCTGTGAGCACGATAACTCAAGAAATACCAAACATATTCATATGAAATTTTTTGAATGCATTTCCCATCGGCTAAGGAAGAACTGATTAAAATTTGGTTGAATTTGGTTAAAAATTGAACGAGAAATGAACAAAATTTTGTCTTGCTTTTCCCGGTCAATTAAAAAAAACTCACTGAATGCATAATTAGGACGTGTATAATGTATGCACGCAGTACTATGAAGACAATAATGAGATGATAAACCTCATTAAGCTTCAGCCTTCATTATCTATTGTCTTAGTTGCATTTCACATGACCGAAATTCAATGGGTCGGGGGTATGCAGTCTCTGAGTGCCCTCTAGTTTTATCATGCAGTGACAACCGCCTGCATGTTTCTCATTCAAATACAACAGCGTTATCCCCTTCAACCTCTATTGTTCCAGGGTGAAGGGTGTTCAAGCAAAATCCCCATCACTTGTCCCCATTTGTTTTTGTATATCATTACATTCATTGCTTTTCACTTGCTGGCTAAGCATATCTGGGGACTGGTTTCCTGTTTCCTCTTGCTGGCTGAGCATGTGTGGGGACTGGTTTCGCGTTTCTCCTTGCTGACTGAACATATCTGGCGACTGGTTTCCTGTTTCTTCTTGCTGGCTAAACATATCTGGTGACTGGTTTCCTGTTTCTTCTTGCTGGCTAAATAAATCTGGGGAATGATCTTCTGCTTCTTCTACAGAAGGTTGACTTTTTTCGAAAATCAAACGCTGAAAATCAAACGGAAGTCGGCATAGTACGTATTAAACGTGGGATGTCGGCTGCTGCTTCAATTCCACCTTCAGTTTCATCTGAGCTCACAATAAGGGTGTCAAATGACTCATTTGAGTCAGACGTGCTGGTAAGAGTGTGTTCAGAAATATCACTAGCATTTTTGAACATTTTTGCAATGTCAAATGATTTTCTCTTGCCTTTCTGTTTGCTTTCTCCACTCTTTCTTTTTTCGCTTCCCTTTTTGTTATAGTACCACTTCGATTTTGCTTCTTTCTTTTCCATATGCTTAAGCTGTTTCTCCAAGATCTTTTTCTCATTCATCAGCTTTCCTATCTCGCCAACTATCTGGTCACATTTGGAAAAGTTGTTCAGCGACTTTTGTTTTTGCAGACGCAGTTGCTTAATTTCAATTTGTTCTTGGATATTTTTTAGAATGTCAGAAGTGTTCTGAATTTCTTTTGCTCTTTCATCTTTGTCTGTCTTTTTTCTTTTACTTTCCTTACCACTGTCCAT
This sequence comes from Paramuricea clavata, assembly GCA_902702795.2. Classification (NCBI taxonomy): domain Eukaryota; kingdom Metazoa; phylum Cnidaria; class Anthozoa; order Malacalcyonacea; family Plexauridae; genus Paramuricea; species Paramuricea clavata. The sequence goes on along the minus strand of CACRXK020000485.1, from coordinate 57,807 downwards.
ATCACTCAGGGATCTTGCTCTTGACTTACCCTTGACAAATTCATAGCCTTGAGAAATGACGGTTTCTTTTGCTTTTTTTAAGAGCTTGCCTAATTAAATGGAGAATGATTTGATAAGGTACAGTCATAGTACCAATTTCCAAACGATTAATTACGTGTAGAAAAATAACTAATTCATCTACATTCAAAAGGACAATTTTAAATAACCATAAAATGACAGTACTCTTTCACTGAGAAGTAATATCACTGGCACATTAGACATAATAATACACTAGTGTAAGTAAATTTTGGCACATTGTCAGTTAATGGGTTAGCAACGATAGCAGGAGACACTTGCAGTACGTTTCCACTGATTATTACAATCATCTGGTGTTAGACAGCGCAAACTAATACTTTGAATCATTACCAGTTTGTGGGCTAAAGAACATCTAACCAAGACCCAATTTCCTGAATTTCTTACGAGTTAGTTTTTTCTGCATATTTTGGAGCAAGTTAAATAATCTCATTTTGTTATTCATTTATCTTGTTATCATCTATTTACAGTGCAGTGCAGTGCAGTGTAGTGCAGTGCAGTATATGTAAGACCAAATTTCGAAATTTTGTTGATCACCTCTATTTTGAACAAGCATTGGGTCATTACGAACAAGTTTGGCTACTTCATCATTAACAGCTTCTTGCCATTTTGTGAGCTTCTTAGGGTTTGGTCCTCGTCCAAAAATTTTTTATTGCTCTTTGATATCACCCATAGTGTTGGTTGTAGAGGTAGCTATGTCATCCTGCAAAATTGAAGATGACAGCATTTAATGACCAGAAATGTTTGTACATTATATTAAAATGAGATTACCTACCATTATTGGGTTACCAAGGGTTAGGTTAATGTATATTGTGTTGGTCAACCACTTTTTAATGATTCTGCAATATTTTCCTTTTGTCCAGATTGATTGACTGCTGACATTCCTAAATTAAATATCATATAAAAGTATATAAACGCATGAGAAAAAATGCAATCAAAACGTCAACACTATCAACTAAACCAAACCATCTATTTTGTGGTTGATGGCAGCAAATTTGAGTAAGTAATTTGATAAATTATTTGATAAAATATACTAATACAACATAATTAAAAAATATGTTGAAACCTTTTCGATCACTCCATAGTTCATTTGTGGATAGAAGCATCAACATCAGCATCTGATCCACCTCAGTCCCATCTTCCTCTAAAACAAGCTTTAGATCGCCCACATTCACAGGATTCAAGCCAATTTTTTCATTCCCTATGTATTTAATAGAATTGGTTCACCATTTAATAGCAATATCTTTCTCGATGACATCTCTGCTGGGGTGTGGGTTAACCCATCATTTTTTTGGGACTAAGACTATATTATAACTAGAAATTGGCGTAAACAGGAAAGACCAAATCAACCTGATTTCAAACCTAGCTCCTAACATGATTTTTTTATTGTCTACTAACAGTTTTATATCATTCAACGGGGGTATTTAAAATACCCTAGAATTTATAAAGTTTCAGAATAAAATGTGGGTCTTAAAATATATTAAACACAACAAAGTACCCTACATGAAGTTCATTTTATATATTATATATTATGGCATGCCAAGACAGTATGTTTTATAAACTTTTAAAATATAGTGCGGTTCCATACCTTTCCTCGTCAGTTCTTCCAACAAATTCGCCACAACGATCACTTTTTTAGATCTATTTGCACTCCACACTTTACAGCCATTTTCGTCCAAGCACAAACCGCAAACATTTTCGCGCGTTTGTTTACGTTTGAAACGGGGCGTTTACCGTTGGAAACTGAAATGTTTCACCGCTCATGTGACGTGTCACATTGAAAAGCCTTAAGCTATTTTTGGCGCAACTGTCATGTTTTGATGTGCCTCCGTGCACGTTTCAATATTTCCAAGCCCATGATAATACATTTTAGTCACAAAAAGTATGAATATAAACAAGTTTGGTCGCTCTTACAATATCGTGAGCTTGGAAATACTGAAAAGTACACGAAAGCACATCAAAACATGAAAAATAACTGAATTAGGCTTTTCACTATAACACGTCACATGAGCAGTGAAACATGTCCGTTTCCAACGGTAAACGCCACGTTTCAAACGTAAACAAACGCGCGAAAATGTTTGCGGTTTTGTGCTTGGACGAAAATGGCTGTAAATGGCTTCATCTATAAGTAAAAATTGACTTTGAATGTTTTCAAACAATTAATAATTCATGAGAAATCGTGTTTTTACATACCTTTGCTGTTTCCGCCATTTTGAAAACCTCATGGAGAAGATTTGGCGACCGGGCCTTTTTGTCCCAGAAGTGGTCAAATGTCCCTTAATGTACTCTGTGATCACAGCATGTTATCAAATGTCCCCATACTCGGGCAAACATCACTGAGCAAATGCCCAACATTGGGGATGGCATCCTTTGTCAACCCCCTCGGGCTTAACATTGATAGGTGCATAATTTCACTCACATACTCGATTTTCCAAAATGATAAATTAATTACTAATGGTCAACAGCTGTAACTCAAAGGGTCAATATCACTTTTAACCCATTGAGGGTGCACCCTCCCCCTAATGAGTGAAATTGTCAGTTATATAAGATCATAAAGTAGGGTGCATCTTGGCACACTACCACCTAAAGGCTTAACAGGAAGCATATGCAGATAGTCTGATTAACAGGAAGCATGGGTAGATAGTCTCCCTTTCACAAATAAAATCGTCTAGATAATAATAAAGTAGGGTGCACCTGGGAACCTTGTCACTTAAAACTTGCCACTCATGTATAATTAATGAGATCATAGACCAATATATTTACAACTCCCTCCTGGCCAAAAAGGTACTAACTCTGGAATCAAAGGTAATATATAATATAGTCAATATAAAATTCATGGTGAAAAATTTGTTATCTCGAGCAGGATTTAAACTTGCTGGAGTTGGCTATCATAATCAAAACATGCTTTTCATATCATATAAAAAAATATTTCAAAGTTTTTGGCAATCTTGTCAATCAGTTATTTTAAGTAATCTGTGTAAAGTGGGAACAAAGTTATTAGTTTTTTAATTTCGAGCGGCTCAAACATTTTCTCTGACTATGAAAACAATTTGCAGACAGATCCGAAAACACCTTGCCGAGTCCATGATGAATGGGGATTGTTACACCCCCCCTCTAGCTACACCCCTGTCCTCCAGCTTCACATTACCCAGTTAATTAGAATATTTTAAACCAATCATGTGCAATCAGTACCATATCCAGGACATCAGTTCATCTACACTGCTGGAGAGGCTGTGGTGAATATGCTACAAGTTCAATTGATGAACAATTTTTTTAAAGATCTTGCAAATTTTCATATTTTGTACATGTTATGCTACACTTTGTTGGCATGCATAATATCATCTACTATATTATCTTAGGCCATTTACATGAACTCCTTTTTGCTGGGATGGGATAAAAGCTGTGATTAAAGAGACTAAAATGTTGTTGATTAGATCCTGTTGTTTAACAAAATGATCACTTTTGCAAGCAATTATTTGGCACAATTATATTAGGAAAACAATGCAATTCCCTGAATGAAAAACCATGACTTATTTCCACACACTAAAATCCTCCTGCCCCCTCATCTCATTTTCGCAAAGCGGGACCCATGCAAACAGCCCCCCTTTAAAATAGCAAAATTAGTCAAAATACATTTCAATATTTCTATTTAGTTGCCCTTTAAGAGTACACTGTTGTTAATTAATCAAAGAATCAGAACACAACCTATGTTACATTGTCACTTTGTATCTTAATTGTCAGAATAGAAATAATTCTTAATGTGTCAGAATAGAAATAATTCTTAATGCCATATTGCCCTTCTTGATGTTGTTTTTTTCTCATTTTTGTGCTGCAAAGACATAACAGGTGAGTATTAGAGGGGATTATTAGAAGGAAATTGATTAGAGGGGAATATTGAATATATTCCCTGATAAGAACAAAGGAAACCAAGCAATGTGAAAAATAAGTTATGTTGTGAGTAATTGTCACCTTCATCAATATTAGAAGAGTACACTGGATCAGGTAAGTTCTAGCATCTGATTGAATACCACCTGTTCAATGGTTCTACGGGTTTCATATTCCTTTAAACAGAATGGGCTTAAGAGGTATGCCAGATCACCTATCAAGTAGTTGGATACAGACTGGAAGATTCCAGCCAGGTTGCCAACCATGTAATTTGTGGTTTAGAGTTGAATTGGCAAATACTACCTTTGCATCATGCACACTTCCTGGCCACAAACCATGAATAAATCTTTCTAATCACAAACAGATTGCACATTAAGAGAATAAATTTGTCCCCAAGCCAATGGCACAGAGCACTGTTCCGGGCTATTTACCCCCGGGGAAAGCATATTAGCAAAGTCTAAAGTTCATCAATGTTTGCAGGTGTGGGTTACCATGAGTGTTTGGGTAAGTGGTCAGGATCACTGATCGCATACGATAGCTGGCTGTAATGAATAGTGAGCACTGATTGGCCCAATTTAAAATTGGCATATCCAGTTTAAAATTGGCATATAACAACTGCATGATGACATTTTAAAATTGGCATATCCAATTTAAAATTGGCGTATAACAACTGCATGACGACAGTGAAATAGCAAAATTTCTTGATTTGATGATTTCTTGCAAATCTCATTTTTGCAAGATTTTGTAAATTTCAAAAGCTTTTTGAGAAAAAATTTGACAGAATTGCTAAAAGAAGGGAGCAAAGGCACTAATATTAACAAAGGTAAGTTTGTTTTAAATATTGATGTATTGTTTGCTTTATAATTGTTTTAAAATCTGATCATTGCATACATTTTAAATGAACAAAGACAGCATATAATTTAAGTGTATCTTTATTTATTACCCTTTTTTATTATAATAAAATTTTTAAATAAAAAAGAAAGCAAAGTTATTTGCATGCAAGAATTTGAAATCATTTTATTGCAAACTCAAAGTTAATCTATAAGGCGTAAAAAAAACCTGTGGTTCCGGTATCATATCGTGAAAAAATTAGGGTCGGTAGGTCGGAAATAAATTTTTTTTTAAATATTTTTTTCATGGTTTTGGCAGTTTTTTGCTGGGCGATTTGCAGTAGAGTCCCGATATCAATATTAACTAGAGATGCGTATTTCCTATGGACGAATTTAGGCAATTTGGTTCAATAATTAGTGTGACAACAGACGCCATTTTGGCACGCTGTATGAGCAGCCCGCAACCACCTGGAGAAAATAAGGTCGTACGGTCAATCGCACTGAAAAAATAATAGGGTCGGCAGAAAAAAAATGGGGTCGGTGGGGAACCGGAACCACAGGTATTATTTTTTTTACGCCTAAAGGCAGTTTAGTTATAAACATTTTGCGAAGCGTTTGTGGTTGAATGTTGCCTTAAATTGAACATTATGTTACATATAATAACATACCTAACATATAAATGTTTGAGAAATTGATAATTTTGTAAATAAAAGAGAGATTTTTATAATGGGCAGACAAGCACACAATTTGGCAATAATTAGAGATGTTAAGATACCTCAGTTCTGGGTTTACAGGTACGAGTATCACCATTTTGTTTACTAATTTTTGCTGATGTCAGCATTTTTACCTGTAATTTCTACTCGTTTCCACACTGTAAACCATGGTCTGCATGTAAAAGACAAATGGTACAGGTGTTGTCTGTTTACTATTTGTGGGCCATTTAAGTAGCAAAAAACTTCAACATCATACACAAATAAATAATGCAAATAAATAATGCAAATATGCTCGTCAAAGTGTTCAACAATCTGTGGCAAACCTCGACAGCGAAAGTTACAATTCTCTGATCGGGGTTTTCTCACACTGGAGTATCTTGAATTTCTTAAGTTACAAGTTGTTCCCTGATTTACGGGTACGGGTATATCACCTGTACCTGTAACCTGGGGTATCTTAACCTCTCTATTGTGCAGTTAGCGAAGAAAACACCATATTGACAGTATGTGTAGACTTTCACACAAGTATGAATATCAGATATGGAGGCCATCTGTGAAATTAAATGCTGATAGCTAAAAATTTTGAATTTCTATTTTGAACTTAACTATCTATTTTGAACTTAACCATAATAATCTATTGTATACAGTCAGAAAATAAAGGAACTTGTACTGATTTCCATTGTTTATCAATAACAAATTAAACTAGTTTGAGAGACTAGACCTAATTCAACCAGAATGAATAATTTTTAATATTTTATTGTGTAGGTAAAAAATGAGTGATGATCCATGTGCTGAGAATTTATTGAATGCAGTGACTCATGAGAACACATCAAATTTTTCTCAGCAAGTTTCTGTAAATAGCTCAATGATTAGCCCAACAGCAGCATCTGAACACAATAGAAGTGGATCACCACAGGTACACAGACCTCAGCAAGTTCCTGAACATAGTCCAATACTTAGCCCAACAACAGCCTCACAGATCCCCAGACCAACTGCAGTCTGAGGAACACAGAAATTTGGTTGGCTATAGACCACCATCCAATAGTAAGAGAAACAGTAGACAACCTAGCTCCTTTGGAACAGAAAAGGATAACAACATCCAGTGTGGAACTCATGGTCCTGTACATTTGTTTACCAAAGATAAATGCAACCACAGCCCCATTTGCAGCAGAATGGGTTGGATGAGTGAACAATATGTTTTAATAAAGGTGGAAATAGTGAACATGTCCACAACAAGATATTGGTGGATATAAAATCGTACAAACAGGAGTGTGGCAATTACAATTTGATGCTCCTTGCTATTCGAACTGGTGGATATACAGTTTCATTTTTAAAATCAACAATAGGCTCAGCCAAGGGGTACATACGACCTTACCAAAAATACATTATTGATAACAGCACTTTCACCAATTAAAAAACTCATTAATAATTCATGAAGAAAACACAAAGAAAAATCATAAGTGTGTCGTATCTGTATTTATAATATAGCATTTGTAAATTCTGAACGCTGATTGGCTAAGAGCCGTGTTGATATAACTCCATGTCAACACGGGAAATTTTCCGCCGCTTGTAACACGGAAATTGTTCTTATTCTTTGGGCTTTTGACATTGCTATATTATAAAACAAATATAAAACATTTTTCCGTATTGATATATAGTTATATCAACACTCGTGGAAGTTGGGAAAACTCGAAATTGTATGAAAACACTCCGCCCTTCGGGCGTCGTGTTTCCACACAATTTCTCGTTTTCCCAATTTCCACTCGTGTTGATATAACTGTATATCAACACGGAAAATGTTTTATATTTGTTAAATGTGATACAGATTTATGTTGATTTACATAAACTTTAACTTTGATTTTCTCGGCTTAGACAACGTTTATTTTTAAAATTACTTCGCCAATGAACTCATTCGCGTCCGTGTTGTATCGGATATACAAACTCTCTCGCCTTCGGCTCGAGTTTGTATATCCGATACAACACGGCCGCTCATGTTGTAAATAGTACTAAGACCATAGTTAATATAATGGGAGGGTTTGGAAAGCTCGGTCACGTGTCAAAATATGTTGTGTTTTCTCTTACGTCACAGTTATGGTGCACATCCGCTATTGATTTTAGTAAAAAACATTACGTAAATGTGTGGTTCAATCTTACAAAATGTAAATTTTGCATAGTTTTATGAAGATGCCGGGGGCAAACTGCTCCATTTTTGGTTGCAGAACTAATAGACAACATACTGGAGTCGGAATTTTTAGGATTCCATCAGGAAATGATGAGAGATCGAAAGCTATTCGTGATGAGTGGATAAGGGTAATTACAAAGGATCATGTTGTTGATGCAAATTTTCGTAAACAAATCGAATCTGGCAATGTTTATGTGTGCGAGAGACATTTTAAAAAGGAGATCGAATGTCGTAAGTATTAAGCAATTTTCCTAGCTTATAATATTATTTTCAATCCAGAACAGACTACACCGAGCGAGAAGTCATGTTGCATATTAAACAATGCTTCATTGTTGACATAACACAACTCATGAATATTAAATTTTGACCCCGCTTGTCTTTGTGTTTAATAACTGACCAATGTAATTATTTTTACTTAACTTAGGTTCTGTTAGATTAATTGTAAAATCGTTTCGAAAACAAAATGTAATATAGACTTTGTGTATTCTTTTACAGCTGGAAAACGTAAACGCTTTGTTGTTGGAGCTATTCAGACACTAAACCTGCCAGTCAAAATCATTTCGCCATCTCCAGTTACAACGAGGCGAGAACTAGTGCGTCCTGAATTAGCGGTGGCTGTACTGTCGTTTACAGAAACATTGAACATTTCAGGAAAAAGATTTTGGCATTAAAATTAAGAGGATGGTGCAAGACTGAAAACAATGATGATGTGCTATTTGAGCTGTTCAATCCAATCCACATCGTGCCCAAAATTGTCCTTGCGTGTGGATTCTGGGTTAAATTTCACCATGGGAGCATTCAATTGGCTGCTTCCAGACAACCATTTCATATACACCAATACGAAACGGTCCATGCAATACAATCTTCTCACCTCTGTTATTTCTACTTTGGAGGAACTGACAGTTTGCGACGGACTTGCTAATAATGAACTAACAAGCCCATTCATTTGTGACCCTAGTTCCTCCACAGATCCCACTCAAATCATCTGACACACTGTGCCCATCCACCATTTCAAGCCACTGTCTTCATCAGAGCTCAGGATTGTGAGGTGTTAACCAACAGTGATCGCTGCTCAACTTGTGTAGAGACTGAGAAGCACATCAGCCAAAAAAAGGAAAGGTCGGAAAAGAAAATGTCTGAACCAGTAAAGAGTAAAGCACCCTTAACTACTACCAGCAAGAGTAGACTAGTAGCTACGGTCCAAAAGAAACGTCTTGTCTGTAAAGAACTTGAGAGTCGTTTGACAGACCTAGAAAAGGAGATTGCAAAGAACAGCATTTCTGTTGACGAAAACTTGGAGAAAGACATATTTTCCATCCTTGCTGATCGCAGCGATGAAGATGTTTCACCCCACATGAAATTCTTCTGGGAGCAGCAGAGAAAGTTGCTTCAAACACCTACCTTTGGACGGCGTTACCATCCCCACCTCATCCAATATTGCTTATCGATCCATGCTAAGTCACCTGCAGCATATCAAGAATTACGGGAGTCTTGGTTCTACCAGGTGAGAGGACATTAAGGGATTATCGGAACTTTTTCAAACCACAGCCAGGTTTCAACTCAGAGAATGTTCAAAGACTTCAGGACATGACGCATGAATACTTTGACGTTCAGAGGTATGTGGTAATCTCTTTTGATGAAATGAAGATACAGTCGAAACTAGTCTTCAACAAATTTACCAACGAACTTATTGGTTTTGTTGACCTTGGGGAAGAGGAACTGAATACCAGCAGTTTTGGTAGTCATGAACTGGCTACTCATGCTCTGGTATTTTTTGTTTGAGGTGCTGCTGTTAAGTAACATCGTTTCTGAAGCCCTACAGCATCATTAAACATGGCAGATAAAACTGCTAAGTTTTGCAAAATGATGAACAGCTTTTTTGATTGTGCCAATATCCGCTCCACCAAAGAATCCTTACAAAAGCGCAACGATTTTCTGGCTCCATATCGAAGCACAAATGATAAGCGATTCCAATGGCTGGACAATACCTTCATAAAGTACTTGGAGGATTGGAAAGCAGCAATTGAGTCGAGGGAAGGGGAATATACTGCTGTTTTGCGGGATATAGCACCATCATCAGTTGAAGGTAATGTAGCAGGCAGGCATTCTGGGAAACGACAGAAGTGGTTCAGCATCAGTGATGAACCTTTGCCAAAACGAAAATCAAACGAAAAACAGTCAAAAGAATAGAACATTTCTAAACTGACTTTGCCTAATAACATTTTGTAGATAGTTGAGAATTTTGCATGGACAATGAGAGGTAGTCCATTACAGTATTATTACAAATGCATGAATTGGTGCAGGTTGTATTGATGCTTCAATCTTGATGGATTTTTTCAAGCTGAAGAAGGCATTACTCAAAATGTTGACTATATTATAGTTTTAGAAAATCCTTTGAGACTGCTGCACATTATATAGACACCTTTCACAGTTTCAATGCTTTCTCAACAGCAAGTAAACAAATTAATTGCCATTTGCAAATATCTTCAATAGTCCATAGTTCAGACCCCCCTTTTTAACCTCCCCTAAAATCCCCCCCCCTGTTTTTAAACTTATTTAATTCGCAAAATATACGGAAAACAGACGTGAAATTAAACATAAACAAAAATTTACAAAAATATAAAGTTACTTTCGTTTTGTACATATTCGGGTAGTCCGAGCCCCTGCAGTTCCTCGAACCAGTCTCTTTCTCAGTAATAATCAGTTTCTACTCTGGAACATCCTCCCGCCCGATGCAGGAAGTGCATCAACTTTCATTAACTGACAAATGTCAACAAACTAGCTAATTATTGATCAATGTTTACTTTAGTCCTGCTGCTATGTCAGCATCACAAGTTTCTAACACGTGTAGTCTTTGTACAGGACGACGGGTATGGTGGCCTGAGGGCAAACGTAACGTTACAGATCGGATCAGACCATCTCTTCCTTCATGCGTTGCCTCAACACGGGCTTTCAGCCATTGTCCTCTTGGAACATTATCCTCACTTACGAGTACTACATCACCAACATGCATTTTTCGACCAATATCGATCCATTTCTTCAAAGTGGTTAACGACTTAAGATATTCCGCATTCCATCATTCCCAAAATCCATTTACCAAACGTTGATGATATTGTAATCGTTTCTTTAAGGCGTTGGAAGTGTGCTCCGTAACTTTCGTATCTTTGCTTGGAAACGCCTGTAAATTTCTCCCAATGAGAATCTGGGCTGGCATAAGGGCCTTTAAATCATTTGGTTCAGCTCCAATGTAAGTAAGAGGACGACTGTTAATTTGAGCCTCGATCTCCGTCAGAATGGTGGTCATTTGCTTGGCATCTAACATTGCATTTCCAAAGATTTTCTTCAGCGGCAACTTAAGAGGCAGTCTCTGTAAGAACCTCATGACCTCTTTGGATCAAGAAATAGATTTCTCTCAAACTTTGTACTTGAGATTGCCTTTATAAGGTTTGTTTCAAAATGCATTTTGTTTTCAGTCTAATTGCATTTTGGCAAAGTTCCAGGGGGGTCAAGTTGAGGGCTAAAATTATGATTTTTGCTGTTTCTCAATAGTGGATTTTTACTGATTTTTAAACCTCTCTACATCAAACAAAAATAATGATAAAACTAAATCCTTCCACACAATAGTAGCCTTATATGTCTTAAGTAAAAAGGTATCTACACATTTTTCAAATATGTTTTCTAAATATAGAAATGACATCATTCATGACAGACTAAAATAGAGATTTCCAAGTTCCTTAAAAATTGTTGAAATAAAAATCCTAAAATTCAAAAGTTAGACTTGCCATGAATGTAATATTATTTGTATGGTGAGATTAAAGGTTGGTCTTACATAATGTAAAATTAAATATTGCGGCCTGTAAATTTTGGGGGTACTACAGGCCAACAAATAATCAACATTTTCGACTTTCGGTAGTTTAGATCAAATAAGAACGTTCACCGTTTACTGCAAACTCTGCTTTCAAAGACCGAAATTTTACTTATTATTTTGACCTAGAACAGTGATAACATTCATTTGACCTTTGCTGTTGTCTAAAGTCTTTTAGGAAAATGCACTGACACAGGCATTTCCGTTAAGTATGGGCCGTATTGTATAAATAATAAAAATTTTCTAGCTGAATATAAACAAAGACAAGTTATAAATTTGCAACAGGTAAAGATGTCCGTTAGTCAACAAATTATCGAACATCGATTTACTTTGAAGATTATTTAAAAAGTCAAGAGAAAACCTACCCCAATATAATTTATACAAAGATAATATATGCCTCGATCAACGAATCGATTGTCAGATGACATATTATTTGACATTCGTCAGCTGCCATTATTCTTTAGGGTTTTAAATTAATCACTTTCGACATCTTATGATTATTTTTGACACAGTCTCATATGTATAAAATCTTGCTTCTTTTGTCAACAGGCAATGCTAGTCATTCCTCCATTGTTATAACTCAATTTTGTTATTGTTATATTGCGGAAGCCGCTGACCAGCCAAATAATTCGGCTGTCAGAAACACGTGCAACATGTCGCGAATTGTTTGCTTTCGAAACTGCAGGTCAAACTTGGCAAAAGTTTGTCAATGTTTGGTAAAAGTTATGAAATTTTTCCCAATTCTAAAAATTTCTAATATTTGGTTATATTAATTTGTCCGGTTATATTTTAAATTGACATAATATATTTACCGCCTACTTGCAACCAAATTCCTGTAAATAGAACAAGAGCCCCTTGATGAGCTAAAAGCTCTTGGGCAATTGTTAAATCTTTAATATTAAAATGTGTTTATTTAAAATATTTGTCCGGAAATAATGTTTTAACATTAAAGCTTAAAAGCTTTGCTCCGTCAAGAATGAAACAGACTAAATCGAATTTTTCTAAATACATAAATATTTCTATATTTGGAAAATATATCAGAAAAATTTATAAATACTTTGTCAGTTAAGGCATATAAAGCTACTATTTTTCGGAAGGAAGTAGGTTTATCATGATCTTTGTTTGATGGAGGCAAAATCTTCCAAGGCTACAACGGCTGATCGCATTATTAATCCACCCCCCCCCACCCCTCCCCCCCTATTGAGGACATGTGGAATTTCCAATGGCCCCCTGCAAGAGTGAACCAAAAATGAAGGAATTTCCATGGGAGGGTCCACATTTTAAAGCAAATCTGCGGAAATTCCAAAGGGTAGGTAAGAAAAATGAGTAAAACGTATGGAATTTCCATGGGAGGTCAAGAATGGAAAAGAAATTCCAAAGGATAGGATAAAAATCAGCAAGGAATTTTCCAAGCGATAGCTACTAATCAAAGAATCAGTACGGAATTTCCACTGGCTAGATCAAAAACTGTCAAGGAATTTCCATGGGATGGATTAAAAGATCATAAAAAATTTGCGGAAATTCCATGGGCATGCATGGCTAAAATTCAATTAAAATCTGCGGAAATTCCACAGGGGAGGCTAAAAATTCGCTTAAAATATCTGGAAATTCCAGGGGGGGGGACCAAAAATGGATGTCCTCAATAGGGGGGGTGCGGATTAATAATGCGACGAGCCAACGTTTGACAGCCGAATTATGTGGTTGGTCAGCAGCTTCCGCCATAACAATAACAAAATGGAGTAAAAACAACAGAGAAATTGACTAGCATAGGCTGCTGATGAAGACTAATCAAGATCTATTTACAAGACTATGTCTACAATAATCATTAAGATATCGAAAGGGATTAACACTAAAGAATAATGGCAGCTGACGAAAGTCAAATAGTAAGTCAAATGACAATCGGGGTCATTCAATGACAAGGTTGTCGTTCGAGGCATATCTTTGTATTAGTTAATTTAATATTGGAGTACTTTTCTCTTGACTTTTAAAATATAAAACTAATAAATCTTCAAAGTAAATCGATGTTCGATAATTTGTTGAGTAACGGACATCTTTACCTGTTGCAAATTTATAACTTGTTTTGTTTATATTCAGCTAGAAAATTTTTATTATTTATACAATACGGTCCATACATAACGGGAAATGCCTGTGTCAGTGCATTTCCCTAAAATACTTTAGACAACAGCAAAAGTCAAACGAATGTTATCACTGTTCTGGGTCAAAATAATAAGAAAAATCTCGGTCTTTGAAAGCAGAGTTTACAGTAAACGGTGAACATTCTTATTTGATCTAAACTACCGAAAGTCGAAAAAGTTAATTATTTAATTTATTTGTTGGCCTGCAGTACCCACAGAATTTACAGGCCGCAATATTTAATTTTACATTATGGAAGACCAACCTTTAATCTCACCATACAAATAATATTACATTCATGGCAAGTCTAACTTTTGAATTTTAGGGGTTTTATTTCAATAATATTTAAGGAACTTGGAAATCTCTATTTTAGTCTGTCATGAATGATGTCATTTCTATATTTAGAAAACATATTTGAAAAATTTGTAGATATATTTTTACTTAAGACATATAAAGCTACTATTGTGTGGAAGGATTTAGTTTTACCATTATTTTTGTTTGATGTAGAGAGCTTTAAAAATCAGTAAAAATCCACTATTGAGAAACAGCAAAAATCATAATTTTAGCCCTCAACTTGACCCCCCTGGAACTTTGCCAAAATGCAGTTAGACTGAAAACAAGATGCATTTTGAAGCAACCCTTATAAAGGCAATCTCAAATACCAAGTTTGAGAGAAATCTATTTCTTGATCCAAAGAGGTCATGAGGTTCTTACAGAGACTGCCTCTTAATTTTCTCTGTAATCTGGGTATGTAGTAATCTAATTTTATGCCAGTGTAATGTGCTGTTTTTCAAGGACATTTCGATGCAGTTATCGGTTTAAATATACCTAAAAAATAAAAATAAAATAAAAATAAATATAAATTATATTTAACATAGGTCCTATCACTTTGGCCTGAATGTGTGTAAACGTGCTTTCAACGATTTTAAATTTTTAATTTTATGTAAATTTGCAAATGTCTACAAAAGTCAAATCGGGAGGTAGCCTCGCATGGGCTATTATGGCCCGTTCGTTATTTTCCCGTTTAGGAACTGCATGTTTGTTGTATTTGTACCTTATTAATGTAATATATTAAGTTCCTAATAAAGCTGTTAAAAAAAAATAAAAAAATAAATAAATAAAATTCCCGTTAAGATAAGACAATTATCATACGGCCTACTTTTACAGGAACGCAAATTACAATTGCAACTTTCATGCTTAGTTTTCTCAGTTATCTGGCATGTAGTAATCCAATTTTATGCCAATGTAATGTGCTGTTTCTCAAGGGCTTTTCAATGTAGTTATCGGTTTAAATATACCTAAAATTCTCTTTAAGATAAGACAAATTCCGTATGGTCTACTTTTACGCAAACGCATGCATGAATGCATGCAAATTATCTAAACAAGGGCGAATAATGTTCTCGACCAATCAGAGCATTTGTTTACCTTTTGCGCTAAGCCAATCAGAACGCGTACATTTTTACTACTTCCGGTTTAAACGCGTATTTCAACACGAAAATTAGGGTCGTAAATAAAGCCTTGGAGGCGCCTGGTTTTTTAATTTTTTAAGCTTATTTCAATGAAATCCTATAAAATATAAAATTTTCGAAAAAGTTGCCGCTGGGATTTGCGTTTAATCGCTTAGTTTTGGAATTACCCTCATTCAAAAAACGGCGTATGCAAGGTCACTCTCGAATAGGTCAAAAACGTTAACAAATGATTCTAAAGAAAGTGAAGCGAAGGCTTATATCCGGAAATATTTCAGAGGCCTGAGGCATTTGAGAAAGAAGGCATATTTACTGCGACTTTGGAGTTAAATTTTCTGGCAATCGGTCACTACACGACTATAATTTTGCCAGCAGTGGCATATAGCACTAATGTAAAGTAGAAGAATCGCCGTTTCAATGAATGGCAATTTCTTTTCGAAATTTATGATTGCCTCGTTGGCCCAAGCTTTTGACTTGATGTTTGGTACTTGGTAGGTTTAATACACTCGACCCAGTCGAGGTGGAAAGAGTGTCCACAGCCTCGAAAAATGCGACACAATGAACTATCACGACTGCATTCGATCACTGATTTTTATATCAGTCCATTCGATCTTATCACATTGTAATAATATCTAACATATTATATATTTCATGCTTTATGATTCATATACATTTTATAGGCTGTCCGTATATTAAAAGATTCATATTTTTTCGAGCACCAGATTGTCAGTCAACAGAGGGTTACTTATTTGCTTTAGTACGCAGTTTTCCCTATGTGTTTTATATAATTGTAGAAAATAGAAAGACCACAGTGTATATTTTTAGGATCATGGAATCCACAACTATTTACTAAAGCATATAAAACTCGTAATAGTTATGCAGTGTAATTATACTGAACTTACATTGTTGGATTAGGAGGTCTTTCCACTGATGAAAAGCCCAATGGAAGAACTTGGTTGGTGAAAACCATGCTTCCAAACAAATTTAGTAGTTTCCACTTTCTTGTCTCCTTGTTTTGCCCATGCACTCTTGACAGCAACACAGCCTTACAAGGATTATCTTGGAGAACTCCAATTTCTTGGTAAGAAATTCAACGACCTTGACCTTTCAAATTAGAGATTGACTTCTGCCTAGCACAGGTGGCACAGTCTGCATTGATTGGAATGATTGCATTTCTTGTTTACAATTAAGTGTCAATCATTCGCCTTTAGACTAACTTGCTCACCATTGTCAGTGCCGAGAGGGGGGGGGGGGGGG
>CACRXK020000485.1:0-41387 GCA_902702795.2 Paramuricea clavata | reverse complement strand
CACTTTGCCTCGGGGCCCCAGCTCAAAAGGGGCCCCAAAGCAACAAAGGCCCTTAAAATTTATGGATACAATATTGCTTGACTAAGAATATAAATCCTAGCTGTATTAGGCGGGGATAGTATGCAATAAAGTGTAATATATTGTAAAACACCGCTTCTTCCATTTTACAATTATGACCTCATAGGGGCCCCTGGGACAGTCTTGCCCTGGGCCGCGCGCAACATCTCTGCGGCCCTGTTCTGTGGTATTAGGGTGTCATATTACACAACCCCGGGAGTGAACTCAGTTCTGTTAACTGGGTTGAATTTTTTGCAATTACATGGACGATTTCAACCCCGGGATTGAAATGTTGTACGTATCCTGGCGTTGATTTCCGGAAGTAAAAAAGGCAGGTCCATAGCCTCAATGTTGTTGCTTGTAATAAATAGTCACTACCATGCAAGCTTGAACAACTCATGAATAATTTCAGCCCTGATTTGAAATGATTGCATGACAAGATTTTGAACTCAAGGCCGAGTCCCTGCTAACTGAAGCAGGGTTGAAACCCCTGGGTTAAACTCAGCCCTAGCCTGGCAATTTTGTCATGTAATTGTGCGTTTGATTGTGATAGAGTTTTGTATTACAGACAGGGCTGAAATTTCAACCTGGTCAACAGGGTTGAGTTCAACTCTGGGGTTGAAAATGCCCCATGTAGTCGGCCCCTTAGCCCATGCCCACAAAACAGGTGGAAATTTTCAATAGGGTGCTTGTTGAAAGCTACCAATGCTTGATGTAGTGTATGGTACATGGGATGGTTGTTCTCTTGCCAATACATGAAATGAGAGAGAACCACTACCATTGCCTTGTCATGATTACAATGACATAAGTCAATCTCTAAATATTTGAAAGGTCAAGGCTGCTGAATTTCTCACACTGAACAATTGGAGTTCTCCATGATAATCCTGGTCAGGCTGTGTTACTGTCAAGAGGTGCATGGGCAAAACAAGGTGACAAGAAAGCGGAAACTACCAAATTTGTTAACGTTGGAAGCATGGTTGTCACCAACCAAGTTCTTACATTGGACTTTTCATCAGTGGAAAGACTTCCTAACCCAACAATTATGTAAGTTCAGTATAATTACACTGCATCACTATCACAAGTTTTATATGCTTTAGTAAATAGTTAATTGATTCCATGATCCTAAAAATATACACTGTGGTCTTTCTATTTTCTACAATTATGTAAAACACGTAGGGAAAACTGCGTACTAAAGCAAATAAGTAACCCTCTGTTGACTGACAATCTGGTGCTCGAAAAAATATGAATCTTTTAATATACTGACAGCCTATAAAATGTATATGAATCATAAAGCATGAAATATATAATATGTTTGATATTATTACCTTCAATTTCCATTGACACAGCAAATGTGATAAGATCGAATGGACTGATCTAAAAATCAGTGATCGAATGCAGTCGTGATAGTCCTTTGTGTCGCATTTTTCGAGGCTGTGGACGCTCTTTCCACCTCGAGTGTATTAAACCTACCAAGTACGATACATCAGTGCTTGCTCATTTTTCAAATAATAATCCTCTCAAGTCAAAAGCTTGGGCCAAACGAGCCAATCATAAATTTCGAAAAGAAATTATAATTGCGCCATTCATTGAACTGACGTCGATTCTTCTACTTTACATTACTCATTAGTGCTATATGCCACCGCTGGCAAAATTATAGTCGTGTAGTGATCGATTGCCAGAAAATTTAACTCCAAAATTGCAGTGAAAATGCCTTCTTTCTCAATGCCTCAAGCCACTCTTAAATATTTCCGGATATAAGCCTTCGCTTCACTTCCTTTAGAATCATAACACGCTTTTGACCTATTCGAGAGTGACCTTGCATACGCCGTTTTTTGAATGAGGATAATTTCAAAACTAAGCCATTAAACGCAAATCCCAACGGCAAATGTTTCGAAAATTTTATATTTTATAGGATTTCATTGAAATAAGCTTAAAAAATTAAAAATCCAGGCGCCTCCAAGGGTTTATTTACGACCCTAATTTTCGTGTTGAAATAAGCGTCTAAACCGGAAGTAGTAAAAATGTACGCGTTCTGATTGGCTTAGTGCCAAAAGGTAAACAAATGCTTTGATTGGTCGTGAACATTATTCGCCCTTGATAATTAGGTACAATTGCAACTTTCAGGTTTAATTATCTCTGTTATCTGGGAATGTAGTAATCTAATTTTATGGCAATCTAATGTGCTGTTTTTCAAGGGCTTTACAATGCAGTTATCGGTTGAAATATACCTAAAATTCCCCGTTAAACTTATGACAATTTCTGTACGGCCTTATACTTTTACGCAAACGCGAATTACAATTGCCACTTTCAGGTTTAATTTTCTGTTATCCGGTCGTGTAGTAATCTGATTTAAAATGCATTTTATGCCGCCCAATATATATGCCAAAATGGCCGCATAAAGTTAGATTACTACACGGTCGGATAACAGAAAATTAATCCCGATAGTGGCAATTGTATATTTCGTATAGGCCGTACAGAAATTTTCATATTTTAACGGGAATTTTAGGTATATTTTAACCGATAACTGCATTGTAAAGCCCTTGAAAAACAGCACATTAGATTGGCATAAAATTGGATTGCTATACATGCCAGATAACTGAGAAAACTAAGCATGAAAGTTGCAATTGTAATTTGCGTTCGTGTAAAAGTAGGCCGTATACGGAAATTGTTATATCTTAACGGGAATTTTAGATATATTTAAACCGATAACTACAACTGAAAAGTCCTAATTGGAAAACAGCGCATCACATTGCCATAAAATTGGATCACTACATACCATGCAGATAACACAGAAAATTCAGTAAGCATGAAAGTTGCAATTGTAATTTGTGTTTACGTAAAAGTAGACCGTACGGAAATTCTCACATCTTAACGGGAATTGTGTGTATATTTAAACCGATAACTGCATTGAAAAGCCTTTGAAAAACCGCACATTACGTTGGCATATAATTGGAGTACTACATGCTAGATAACTGACCGTACTAAATTAAACTTTATTAGAACTAAATTGTAATTTTAGAACTATTATCTGTCATTGAATATTTAAGCGAAGAGACATTGATTTTTATTTGTTCAAATGCTAGGAATTGATTCAATATTCTTTATACATATAGATATGCCCTTACAAAACGTTCTTTTGAGTCTTTTTGACCATATCCGCGTTTTATTCTTTTAGATAAAACGCGGATATGACTTAAAAAGGGCTGAAAAAGATTTTTGGACCACATCCGCGTTTTATCCAAAAGGATAAAACGCGGATATGACTTAAAAAGGGCTGAAAAACGTTTTCTGGACCACATCCGCGTTTTATCCGTTTGGATAAAACGCGGATATGACTAAAAAAACACTGAAAAACGTTTTTGAAAGCCATCCGTCCGTCCGTCCGCCACTCATCCGTCCGTCCGCCATCAATCTGTCCGTGCATAACCGCGTTTTATCCTAACCTAGAAAAAATTTCAGACGCGAGAAAAAATTTCAGACGCGAGAAAAAATGTTAGACAAAATGTTAGACGCGAGAAAAAATTTCACGCGCGAGAAAAAATTTCAGACGCGAGAAAAATGTTAGACGCGAGAAAAAAGTCGAGAAATATGAAATTCAAGCGCAATATTTCAATGACACTAATACGGCTCCGTATACATACATGCTAAATTGCCATAATTCTATATTTAAGTTAAACAGGTTTACTTATGACGTCATCTCGGGTAATCAAATCTCGATTTCTCGGTATTCTATTACATCGTAATATTAAATATCACTTCCACGAAATGACATACACTTTTATGTGCACGAAATATCATATTCTGAACGTCTTAAGCTATATATACATACTCAAATTATAGAAATTCGACTTATATATGTTCTCAGTAATAACAAATGGGATTTATACTTGTTATTTCTCTCAAATACACTGTAGATAAAGTATTTTTAATATCATATTGCGTAATTCCTAGACAGGAAATGAAAAAGCTTTAAGAATTATGTATAAATAAGGACATCACGGTTTGATCACGAGATTTAATTTTCGTAATATATTTAGTTAGAATGGCATTCTTTGACAGAGCGAAAGAGTTAGTTGCGGGGAAAATTTGAAGCTGTGAAAGTTTCTGGTAAGTTTGTCCAAGCTTTTACATTTGTATTCATTATGCAAGGGATGAGGAAATGAGGAATTCGGGAATGCAAATACATCCGCCTGCTTTCAATGTTCACACGGTAATTCGGTTCCTATACGTAAACACGAAGCAAAGTAGCGCTTTATTTGCCAAAACATAGTACAAAAATACTCTAGATAATATAAAATGTATTTGAGGACTACTCCGGCTCACCTTCATGATAAAAAATTTCACGATATATTTCGTCTTCATGTGCATGCATTCTATAGCCGGAATTTAATTGCGTCTAAACAATAGGAAGGCGCGGACGAACTTACTTACGCGGGCTGGAAATTGTGTGAATGGAGCGGCAATGGGCGGAATTTTTAATTACAAGTTTATTTTAATGGCGCGATAACACTTAGCGAGTTGTTTCGTGCGCGGAAGACTGGTAGAAATGTGGCTTTATAGCATAATGAATATATATTATATTTTATTGACAAATTCAGCGGCTGGAGTATTTAAACCCACATATAAAACTATAATTTCATTAAAAATGCTAGACGGCGACTAGGATTCATAAAAAAAGTTTTGAAACGTTCTCTGATCGTAACATTTATTTAAACACGAGCTTTCGACTGCCAGTCTGCATTCTACGACAGGTAAAGTGATACTGATAAATAAAGTGACCTATCAAAGACTGCAGTCGAAAGCTGGTGTGTAATTAAATTGTACGATCAGAGAACGTTTCAGAAACTTTATATTTTCATTGTTTAGTGCGGAAATAAAGGCAAGAAATGGTCATTTATACGATTTTCGTGAACATTAGCTATATATATATATATATATATATGGTAATCTTAGAAATAAGAATTTTATATTTATAGTAATCCTTGCATGTCTAAACTTGTCTCAAACCAATGAACATGCATGCGCTCTTAGAGATGGGACTGCAGTACAACATCGTGTATATTAAATTAGGAAGGTGATTCCATTTGCCAATTCTCTCAGATAAGGGCTGTGATATCCCTTCCAATAATTTTTAAGTCGGGCAGATTTTACTAAAAAATTGGGAAATTGTACGTGAAAATGAATTAAGTTGCCCAAAGTTTGTGAGAAAAGCTTTGCACAATCAGATTAACGTGTCAGATTAACGTGTTGTGATACCACAAAATAAATTAATTGTATACACAAAATTATAGTTTGAGGTAGAAAGGAGTTACATAGGGCTATTAGAATTATAAAGGCCCAGAAGATAAGTTACAAACACAGAAGATAAGTATTGAAGCACTTATGACTTAATATGAAAACTGAATACATGATAATAGGGTCAAGACAAAGATTATCCAAAATTGAAAAAGAACAGGAATTAAAACTTGGGGAAATCAATATTAGTATGGGTAATCGCACGGGAAGGAGTGCAATTAATGATTAACACTACTCGTGATATTTGAAAAATGTGCCAAATTGCACTCGCCTCAGTGATATTTGAAAAATGTGCCAAAATTGCACGAGCCGCCGAGGCGAGTGCAATTTGGCACATTTTTCAAATATCACGAGTAGTGTTAATCATTAATTGCACTCCTTCCCGTGTGATTATTTATTTATTATATGCATGACAAAATCGCTTTCTTTATATATCAACTGCATTTTGTCAAGAGTTTTTAATTCTTTTGTAAGCAATTTGGTAAAAACAAACTTGGGAAATGATTATAAACTCATAAAGGCACATAACTTAAACCAGAACGCAAGATTCAAACTCAAACAACATATTTTAGACTAAGAAAATCTTTATACATTGTATCTCAAACTTACATAGTCACGTTTCGCTGCATCCCGCCAAGATTATTTCTTAAGACTGTGTTTCCTGGTATTTTCCACAGGCTCTTTTTGCCATACAATGTTTCTTAAACTCATTCTTGTGCCAAAATTCAGTTAAATTCGTCAACATTTGTTAGAAATACTTATCTAAATTTCGCCGCCATATTGGATTTTGTTGTTTTGATTTCCCGCTCCCCCCAGCCATCACGAAAATCATTAATTGCACTCCTGGAGAGTGCAATTAATGATGGTAATAGAACGAATAGGAGTGCTATTAATGCCATAATCATACGAGTGATTACAAAATCAACCGACCGCGTAGCGGGAGGTTGATTTGTTAATCACGAGTATGATTATGGCATTAATAGTACGACTTAATTCGTTCTATTACTTATTAATTATTTATCTTCTGTAATCAAACTGTTTAAGGGGGAAAAGCAGAAAAATACAATTTGTTGAAATTCAATATAATTTTTAAATTTTTGTCACGACAATTCTTAGTGAAATAGTACAATTTTGAATTATTATTTATCATATATAATCAAATTAACATATTATTAACTTCCGGGCATTATTTCCGGTATAACCACATGACAACATTTGTTTGAATTATTCAAAACACAATTGGGAAGCCATGTTTGTATGTTTATAACGTGTTCAAAATAGTGAAGTTCTTTAGTTCAATTAATCATCTGAATTGGATTGTGTCTAGTTCGGTGTCTTCTGCTGGATGAACAGGTAGGTCATTTTCGTCAGAAAATATATAATTTAACAACCCTCGAAAACGAGATCGGCATTCGGCAATGCCGACCTTCAGTATTAAAATGCTGACCTATCAACCTCCCATGTCGGCAATGTTTTGCCGACCTTAATTCAGCCAAAGTAAGAATCTTTTTGGTTCTTATAGTTGTTAAAAAGTCAGCGATTATTAATTCGATGCACTTTGGTGTAAGGTTTAAGAATTAACGGGTATATTTATGTTATAATTTAGGTAAAACTCTAAAAGAAAAGGCTTCGTGACATTTATACTTTTCAATGATTCGTAAATACGTGATTACTAGTGCTCCAAGACATGGAAACAGATTTTAAAAAATGCCGAGATAGGTCAGATTTAGGTCGGCATTTTTTTTCCGACCTCAATTTTGACGGTTTTCGAGGGCTGATTTAAAAATTAAAAGGGCAAAATTTGTGAATTCCTCCATTTTGAATTTTTTACAGCAATAAAGAAAATAAAATTCAAAGTTTGTATCCTGAGTGCTGATTGGCTAGTGTAAATACTAGACTGATTTTTATTGGCTGTAGACAAGAGTGCGATTACAGCTCAGAAAAGGTGCGATTAATGATGGTAATAGAACGAATAGGAGTGCTATTAATGCCATAATCATACGAGTGATTACAAAATCAACCGACCGCGTAGCGGGAGGTTGATTTGTTAATCACGAGTATGATTATGGCATTAATAGTACGACTTAATTCGTTCTATTACTTATTAATTATTTATCTTCTTTAATCAAACTGTTTAATAAGGGAGAAAAGCACAAAAATACAATTTGTTGAAATTCAATATAATTATTAAATTTTTGTCACGACAATTCTTAGTGAAATAGTACAATTTTGAATTAAATTTATCATAAAAATTAACATATTATTAACTTCCGGGTATTATTTCCGGTATAATCACATGACAACATTGTTTGAATTATTCAATATTCAACACACAATTGGGAAGCCATGTTTGTATGTTTATAACGTGTTCAAAATAGTGAAGTTCTTTAGTTCATTTTAATGTGAATATAACTCCTGGTTGTGTCTAGTTTGGTGTCTTCTGCTGGAAGAACAGGTAGGTCATTTTCGTCAGAAAATATATAATTTAACAGCCCTAGAAAGCGAGGTCGGTATTCGGCAATGCCGACCTATTAAATGCCGACCTATCAACCTCCCAGGTCGGCAATGTTTTGCCGACCTTAATTCAACCAAAGTAAGAAACGTTTTTGGTGCTGATAGCTGTTAAAAAGTCAGCGATTATAGAATTCGATACACTTTGGTGTAAGGTTTAAGAATTAACGGGTATTATGATATAATTTAGGTAAGACTCTAAAAGAAAAGCCTTCGTGACATTTATACTTTTCAATGATTCGTAAATACGTGATTACTAGTGCAGGCTACTAGTGCTCCAAAACATGGAAACAGATTTTAAAAAATGCCGAGATGTGCCAAGCTAGGTCAGATTTAGGTCGGCATATTTTTTACGACCTCAATTTTGCCGGTTTTCGAGGGCTGATTTAAAAATTAAAAGGTCAAAATTTTCAAAATTTGTGAATTCCTCCATTTTGAAATTTTTTACAGCAACAAAGAAAATAAAATTCAAAGTTTGTATCCTGAATGCTGATTGGCTAGTTGTAAATACTAGACTGATTTTCATTGGCTGTAGACAAGAGTGCGATTACAGCTCAGAAAAGGTGCGATTAATGCTCAAATCGCACTCCTGTCAACCAATGAAATTGCAGTATTTGCCACTGATTACAGAAGATAAATAATTAATGCTCAAATCGCACTCCTGTAAACCAATGAAATTGCAGTATTTGCCACTGATTACAGAAGATAAATAATTAATGAAATAATTGCACTCCTCTTAACCAATCAGACTGCAGTAATTTTGTCATGTATATAATAAATAGGTTAATGCTTTCTTTACTTTCAATATCCTGTCCTCAATCCGCTGTGGGGATTTAATGCTTTTTTTAAATTTTAATAATTTAGTCTTTCCAGTCTGCAACTAATTAAATATTTAACTGGCAGGTTGTTGAGGAGGTAAGAAGAAATCTTGGTTTTCATGAGGAAAAGACCCCTGAAGCATTCATGAACAATTGCGTCAAAACGCTGGAAAAGAATGTAGACAATTTGATTTACTATGGTATTTCTATGGGTGATCTTCAACCTCCCAGATGTTCTTCTGTTGGTGAGTAGAGTGATGACTCAGATATATGACAATGAGAGACATGCTATGATTTAAGGGAGGGGGGGATGGGTCAGTGCTATGTAATACGCTATAATTCAAAATTTGGTTTGCTAGGCTTTATCGATTGAAGTTTCTAATGGATAGACTAAAGGCTGGAACACATGATCTAATTGTGTCGGGTCCGATTCTTCTTCTGATGTATGTATGTTTTATAGTCACGTAATTGCGATGTTATAGCGACACAATTGAGCAACTACGTAAACCAAGTCCTTTGTCAGTAAATGGAAAACATTACATGCATCAGAAGCAGAATTTGATCCGACAGAATTGGATCGTGTAAAAAGACATTTAAGATGCCGCGTATTATTGTCGTGTATCTGACATCGGCTAAAGTCAATGTCTGAATCACTAAAACGAAGCTCTGTAGCTACTGTATGGTGACGTACTTCCCGGAAGCGTGTATTGACTTCGACCTGGAGTACGGTGTATTTCCCAATAATAAAACTCTTTTGTGTTCAATCTAACTATTCAAATCATCAATAATGTCTTGGAGATATTTCAGGTGAAATGTGGCAAAATCCTATATTCTGACTAATGAATACAGAGTTCCTAGTATTAAAGTGTTGTTTATTCCTTAAATATTCATGTTTCTCACCATTCTGTATTTTAGACGGCAAATTATGTCATTTGCTAAAAGGAATTAACTTAATGTTCAAATCTAAGTCAAGGATAAAGCAGAAAGTGGACATTGTCCATTTTATTGAGGTAGGGATTACATGAGGATTACTGTTAATTTAAAGGAATGTGACAATAAAAAATAATATTGTCTCATTTGAAAGAACACAAAATGAAATTGTCCCAAAAAATCTAGGTGTTAATTTATTCTCAATAGTTTCAAACTGTACACTATTTGCATGGCTCGGTTTGCATGTGTTCTAATGTGCATGTGCATGTGAAAAGGGAATGACTTGTTAAAAGCCTCTTTGATCGTACTGTATATATGCACCGTTTTCACACGAGGAACGTTTATGTTGTAATTGTTAGGATGACGAGGAACCTGACAAGTGGCAACAAAAACGGCAAGCGTTTGTCCCTGGCTTGTTGGTTATGAAGAGTAACGGGGCGATGGTGCTGTTAGGAAACGAGATTTTCCTTTCATTCAATGAAAAGGAAATTTTGCGTGCAGTGGTTGCATTCCTTGCGACCTTTTACTTGCTGGATATGGACTACCCAACTAACTGGCTTGCAAGTATGTCGTTCCTGCAGCAGCTAATATTCAAGGACAATCAAATTCATCCGGATTGCGATGCCGATGTCAAGAAGGCTATAAAACAATTTGAATGCTTCACCGAGTAACAGGTGTTCTTATTCTATACTTCCATTTTCCACGACAATGTATCCAGAAAAAACTGTTGTTTGCTTTATTGTTAATCTTGTTTTGGGCGTTCTTTTACGGGGACACGAATCTGCAGCAAACGTTATAATGTTCAGCAACTATCGCTTTCGAACTATTGCTTGATACTTTTTAGATTATGCAGAGTATTTTTTTAGTTAAGCATTGTTAGTTAAAATATTTTGTCATGTGTATAATACGTATAATAAACCTTATTGATTAAATATACCGGTATACTATCCTGCCACGCAAAACAAATGCATGGGAATTTAATCTCGACACGATAATTTTTCTATTTTGGTAAGATATATTATCTTAATTTAAGAATAATTTTGCTATGAGGAAAAATGGGATAAATAGAAAAAAAAATCTTGCTAAGATTTTATAAAGAAAATTTTTCTATTCTGATAACATATAATTTCTTAAATTCAAGGATAATTTTCTTACCTAGAAAAATTTTGTCACGTACGGGACAAAATCTTATTAGGATTTTCTTGACAAGATATTGTTTCTTAAATCAAGAATATTTTTCTCGTTTGTTGAAATCTTGACAAGAAAATTTATGTTACGCACGGGACAAGATAATATTTCTTGGTTTATATTTGCTTGAAACAAGTTTTTTTTTCTTAAAATAGGCATTTCATTTTTTGCAGTGTAAAGTGTCAATTTAATTTATTCATATTGAAATATAACTGTGTAGTCATGTTCGAGGCATCTTAAATGAACGTTGTCAAAGCCATAGGCTGTGAGTGTTGCTAACAATGGCCA
Organism: Paramuricea clavata; assembly: GCA_902702795.2. Taxonomy (NCBI): domain Eukaryota; kingdom Metazoa; phylum Cnidaria; class Anthozoa; order Malacalcyonacea; family Plexauridae; genus Paramuricea; species Paramuricea clavata. The sequence continues at coordinate 30,300 of CACRXK020000485.1, read as the reverse complement.
AGCCTTTGGGTTTGGAGTGAGGGGTCACGCTTAAAATCACAAGGAAACTTAAGGGATAATTATAATACCCGCACAGTGGTAATAGGATTATTAATTATACGAGGTTCCTAATTTGCTGATGGATAAGTAATTTGCTGATGGACAAGTCATAATACAGTATTGTGAATGGTAAGTGTACTTTGCTAAGAAAAAATTGTTTATATATATGGTATATATGTTTGACTTTACCGCCATGGCAATATTTGAAGTCCTACAGTCTTTTATCCAGCAAAATGCTTTACTTATATTGGTGATTTGGTGAGTGTATGTATGCATCATGACAGTTGGCTTAAATTTCCTAACACTAAAACATTCTGAAATCTTCCGAAATCTTGGCACTATTACAATTATTTGCGAATAAGTTCATTGCCAAATAAAGCAATTAATTCAGAGTTACATACTCCCATGTCATAACCCTATGTCTGTGAACATGTTTATTCTTTTATAATTTATTTGCAGTTCAATTTATTTGAACACAAGAGTTAGGGGTTTTTGGCCTGGGGACGTTTTGACTGTGCAGAGTCGGGGACGTTTTAACCTGGGGACGTTTTGACTGGATACCTTACCTACAGTACAGTATATAGCCACTGATATACATGTACTGCTTGTGTTATTGTATGGAAAGGTACAATATATCTGATCGCTAAATTGAGGAACGACGAAAGCCTTCTGTGAGGGAAACAAATTACTAATCTGATGTATATCTGTTCGAGTTTAAACAGTACTTGAATCAGTAAAAGCGCAACTAAGTCGATTTTCCAAGCCGTTGTAACTTATTGATAAAATGCATTCCTAATTTCTCAGTACTCGATCGAGCTTTGTTTCAATTTCTTGGTGTAATTTCCCAGATGAAATTTATTTTATACGGGTATCAAACTCATATAGCAACTTTATCCAGATTCAAATGCATGATCTGTGCCATAAACGTAACATTAAAGCTTGCGCGAGGGAAATTATCATTCAATGTCAATTATCACACAAAGATCACAGAATATTTATCCCTCAATATTAAATTAAAAATATAAGTGGACAAAATTCATATAAATGTGCTAAACCCATTTATCAGTGATAGTGTTGATAGTTTGGTAGCTTAATAAATTCACTGGGACAGTTAGCAGTGTATGCTAGATTACAGTAAAACATTATTTGACAGTAAAACATTATTTGATAGTAAAACGTTATTTGATCGTAAAACATTTGCTATCATATTTTTGCCCGTTGAATTGAGTATATATAACATTACAATAATTCTGTTTATGATAATGATGATAAATAACTATACTATAGGGCATGTTTTACGTACCGTTTAATAAACGTGCATGAGTGTTTTATTAGGTTTAAAGACACGAGCGCACAGCGTGAGTGTCTTTAGACCTAATAAAACACGACCTGCGAGTTTATTAAACGGCTTCAAACACGACTATACAAATTCAATAGATATACCGCCTTATTAGTATTCTTTATATAAAAAATACTAATGAGGACACGACAACAATAGATACTGCCTTATTAGTATTCTTTATATAAAGAAAACTAATTAGGAGTGTTTTATCAGGTTTAAAGCCACTGCACGTGACATGTTATAGTTTACATGATTTGCCAATAAGCTTATGAATTATTAATGAGTGTTTGAAATAGTATATAATAAAGACCTACAAATCTAATCGCAATATTGAAATATAATTAGAAATAATTGTATTTGTAATTAGAAAGCGTATGATAACCGTTGTAGTCGGGGAAACGTCAGAACACAACGTCATGGTTTTCTGCGGTCGGTGCAAAAACCGGACGAACCGCAACTGCAAATTGCATGAACCGTGACCACAAATTGCACGAACCGCGACCACGAACCGCAACTGAACCGCAGTGTTAATTTATTTCTAGGCAGTACTGTAAATAGCTCATAAATAGCTACTATACACATGGCCCTAATGTTTGAGATTATTGTCACATTGCCTAGTCAATCATGTTAAGATATAGATAACAACATTCATTAATTAATTTAAAATTGTTGGTTAATCACAATTTGTTTTTCTGTCTTAAAGTGATATAGTACTGAAAGATGTACGTAGGAGGATTGACGTTACTGGTGGCCATCGGCAAAATTGCAGACAGACACTTGATTCCTTCCACTCAAGTTATACCAACACACATCCCACTTAAGTTTGTAAGTGTCGAGTATGTTGTACCTGGCTTAGAGAATAAAGCATCGTCTCTACTACAAGTACGCCAGCTTCGAGTATGGCCTAAAGCACTATAATGATAAAACACAAACAAGATCTAGCATCTCATGCCAATATCAGCCAATCATCCGCCGAAATCTTAGGCTGTACGTATTCCCTGACCGCTTTTCGTTCAGTTTTGTTGCCCCCTTTCGGGCACTACTTTAAATTCACATATTCCTATAGATTTTTATACGCTGAGTAAGAATTCACTTGTTGTCACTCGCACAAACCTGTAGTTTTTTTTGTATTTTACGATCAAACATCAACATTTTTTATTAAAATTTCCGACATTTTGTTCAGGAAGCTTCATGTTATATAAATTATTGTACTAGTTCAAGTCTCTTAGCAGGGGGTTGCACGCGGTATTACACATTTTTATCATTCTTCTGAGGAAAATATACAGAAATAAATAAAAATATAGATATTTTTCACAATATTAAAATGCAAAAGGTAATAATAATACATGTTTGTAAATAATCAGGAACTAATCTACTATTCGTTATTGCACCAACTTTTGGGTTTTTTGCCTCACCTTGATGTGAAATTGCAAAGACTGTCACTATATCCACAAAGATTCACTTGACTTGTCCGTGGTAAAGTTGTTTATTTTATTTATTACTGAAATTATGTACATAATTTTAGCTTTACAATGTGAATAGGCAATTTTTCTTTCAAATTTTTGTTAACAATGAATAAGGAGCACAATTTACTTGTTGTTTAATTAATAAATGTTAGATCTATTTGTTGTTTAGTATAAAATGTTAGACCTAGTCACCTAGATAATTTATTAACACAAATAGACCATTGCCCATTAGTAGCAGTTGACCTCAATCAAATTAGCTCATCCATTTAACAAATCTGCACATAACGAGTTCCATCACAGTTAATAGAATAGATGGTTTGGCTGAAACTCATTATTTATGTTAGTCAACGTTTATTCATAAATCTGGTCCTTCATCCTCATGTGTATTGTATTCTTGCCAAATCCACCTTGTATTCTTGCAATTTTCAATTTACCCTGTTGTTCGAGTCACAGATAGGTAACTTTCTTAACACATTGCTATTGGTTAGTTGGGCAAAAATACAGAGACCAGATTTATGAATAAACCAGTGGTGTAACTTCATTTTTTGACCACTTGCTATCAGGGCAAGTTAACTGGACATGAAAATTAGTTGCCCTGAATAAAATTCATTTGCCAGGGGGTATAAATCAAGGGGGCAACATGTCGACTCATTCTCCCACTGCTCTATATGGCTATGTTATACTGCCTTAGATCTAGCTTTGGCCCACAAAAAACTAAATTTGAATCAAGTACATGCGCCATAAAAAAATTATCCGATAATGAAAGCCGAGCTTTTTGTGGCAAGAGGCAACTTGCCCAATCGGGCAAGCAAGATAAAACGTTCACTTGCCTGTCATGATATTCACTTGCCCCGAGCAAGTGTCAAGTTACACCTCTGTAAACGTTGACTAACATAGATAATGAGTTATATTCTTATTCTAATGAGTTTCCAAACCATCTATTCTATTAACTATGGTATGTTCCATTTTCTTGTATTATAATAAAATTTTTGCTATCATGACATTGAGCTTTATAAAAAAAACTTTTGGAAGATGTCTTTCACTCTAAGACAGACTGACAGCCTACTTTTGGTCTGTTTATATGGAGTTAACCCAGCCTAGATTAGCCATATTTTTTTAATCACTTTTTGTTATTAAAGTTAATAAAGTATTTACATTAGCAAATGGTGGCCATACAGGACATAGACCCAATTGATTACAGCTACAATACAAGAAGCTTGCTTGGTGTTTCAATTTATACGACACTGTTGAGGCAAGCATGTGCATGGGCTTGCTGGAACAAAGGTACTAAGCAAAAAATTATATTCACACAAGCAAATCTCAAAGTCATGCCACCTAGAGACATGAATTGGTCAAGCCATTTGAGGTTTAACAACATATTGTCATGATACATCATCACCTTAAAAAGCTCTAATCCTATTTGAGCTGCCACTCATTACCAAGCACTTGGAGAAGGGATAATTTATTAATTTATATTTGGCCAGGCAGGCACTAGAAATTTAAAGTAATCTGGCATCACTATACCTACCAATATGCATTAGTTACATAAACCTTCTTTCCAGTTGGGCTAGCCTAGCTGCCTAGCCAAGACTCTTTTTTCCATGCCTTAGATCTTGGATAAATAATACTCTATTCACATCAATCTATTGATGTAAATAACATTTATTCATTTCCTTAGGGGGTACCCAAGTCAGCCGGATACCCGAGCTAGCTCGCTTTGCCAAGATCTAACGTCACTATGTAATTTAAACTAATATTCATTTTACATTTATATGGAACTGGGCTGGCCTGTCTAGGCAAGATCTTGAGAAATAAAAAATATTATATTATACTATTTATAGCAGTGATACCAGTGATCTGTTTTGGCAAGCCAGCCCACCTCAAAAGTCTCTTGTAAACATGTGATGAAATCAACTCGGGTTACCCTGGCAGGCTCGCCTAGGAGATTAGAAAGTTTCAAAGTTAAAATTTATTTTGAAATCTCTGAGGGATAAAACCTTCAAAACTTTATTGTTGACAAATATTTCAGGTAGACAATACCCAGGAAAATTGCCTATTCACATTGCAAGGCTAAAATTATGTACATAATTTCAATAATAAATAAAATAAACAACTTTACCAAGGACAAGTGAGTCTTTATGGATGACAAGAACAGTGAAATATCCAAATGGCCATTCCGCCACGGATCACTGATTAAGCATTGGGGAAAAGGAAGGTCAATTGTTTCCAAATGAAACACAGAAATTGATCCGCAGCAAAAAGCCACAAGGATGGGAAATAGAAGGGTGGGCGTTTATACAACACACAAGAGTAAAAACAAAACCCTGACGCAGCCCCCTCCTTCTCACCCCCCCCCCTTCTCCGGTCCTAATTTCTTTATCTTGCACTTTCTCTGTCTTGGCAATCAGCACAGAAAGAGCAGTTACAACCTGTAAACTAGGGTTTTATGCATTGTACATCATTATTTATTCATAAAACAACGTTAATTACTCAAATTCCATTAGTTAATCAGCTTCCGTGGTGTGTTTGGCCAATTTGAATAGTAAAATAGCCAAATGGCCATTCCGCCACGGATCACTGATTAAGCATTGGGGAAAAGGAAGGTCCATTGTTTCCAAATGAAGCACGGAAATGAATTCCTCCGCAGTTCAGTTACTACTCGCTCCCAACATTACATCTCCCCCCATATACCCAAACCCCCATTCTCATATACCCAAACCCCCATTCTCATATACCAAACCCCCATTCTCATATACCTAAAACCCCATTCTCATATACCAAACCCCCATTCTCAAATACCCTACAACCCCGCCAATTCGCCTGTGCCACACACACAAACCAAACTATAATCTATTAAGCAAACAAACCAGCACTGGACAGTATAAAAAAAATGCAAGTGAAAAGTGATAGGTGGACTAGCATGGTCAAGCGACAATGAATGCAGAGAATAACTCGGAACTGATGCCACAGGTCTGGTCCCCGGGAGAAACTTCCACCCAATGACTCGCTTCTTAAGACGCTCAGAAGCTGCTAACGGAACAGAAAACAGCCGTACCGACAGGTTCCCATTCAGGCACAACAACTGTTTGACAAAAAAAAAAAGAGACGTTTAGCGAGTGGCGAGAGAAAAGATGAACAGAAAAGTAAATCCCCAAAGCACCCCCCGGAAGGACCGGAAAAGGGCAACAGTCCCGGCACAACTGCTAGAGTCGAACACAAAGAGCTTCAGAAAGCCCTGGGAAAGTTGACCCCCACCAGCCAAGAAAAGAAGAAAAAACCCAAGAAATGCAAATGAAAACCAGTTAACGAGCGCAAACACAAGATCAGTAATTTCATACACACTCGAAAAACATATATTGCCCAAGAATTGGGTGATTTGCGTATGGCAAGGAAGGTACAGTGTATACTGTTCTGAATCGCCAAAACATTGGCCCTTGTCTGTCCAATCCAAATGCTGTAAGCACGTGCGCTCGGTCTCAAGCAATCATGTATTGCGAGATGCACCTCTTGCATTTGCAAACATGAGCAGTTTGAATCAAGCCGTGCGTGGTTTATGCGCTGTTCGTGCCCACTCCCAAGCAATCATGGATTGGGTCTATTGGGAGATGCATTTCTCTACTTGCCCAAACATATGAGCAACTGACCACTAAACAAATTCCGTAACTGCGAGACGCCGCTCCCGCGCATGCACCAAACTCATTGACAAATGATTTCCAAATTCCAATTCAATGGCTGCCATGGTTGGTCCCAAGCAATCATGTGTTGTAAAATGCAATCCTCTCATACGCGAAACACCTGAGCCTGTTCTTTCAATCCTAAGTCAGTAGCGACTCTTACTTGGTCACAAGCAATCATAAAATTGTGAGATGCACTTCTCTTATACGGCAAAAACATTGGGCACTTAATTTGCCTTAAATTCAAATTCGGTAGCTACTCATGCTCGGTCTCCAGCAATCATACAATTGCGAGATGCACTGCTCTTACACACCAAACACATTGACCACTGTGACTTAAATCCAAATGCAGTAGCTAATCGTGCTCGGTCACTCAAGCAATAATGTATTGTGAGATGCAATTCTTGCATACGTGAAACACATGAGCCTTCCCTTTCAATCCCAAGTCAATAGCTACTCATGCTCGGTCACAAGCAATCATACAATTGCGAGATGCCCTTCGCCCATATGCCAAACTCATTGGCCACTTTGCCTTAAAGCCAAATTCAGTAGCTACTCATGCTCGGTAACAAGCAATCATACAACTGCGAGATGCACTTCTCGTATACGCCAAACACATTGGTCACATTGCCTTAAATCCAAATGCACTGAGCTAATCATGCTGGGTTTCAACTTTCAAGCACACCTGCATTAGAAGATGCACATTGCTGATACGCCAAACACATTGGCCATTGTGCCTTAAAACCAAATTCAGTAACTAAGCATGCTCGGTCACAAGTAATCATGCATTGCGAAATGCACCTCTCTCATACGCCAAACACATTGGCATTTTGTTGAAAATCCAAATTCAATAGCTACCCCAACCTCGTTCCCAGGCTCTTACCTTTGCACGCCCCAAGCTGCGAAAAGACCCTGGTTCCGGCTGGTCACGTGGCTCCCAGGATATTAAATTACCAAGGGAGGGATGGACAAATCTCAAATTACAATGTTTCCACTTTCCAATAGTAAAATGTATTGGCAAGGAGCGGACAGCAATGGACAGTATTGGAAAGTGTAATATGAGCGTACTTCATATCACAATTTACCATTGTATTGAAGAATTTGTGTCAAATTGCCAATTTTGTGCGCGTTTGTGTTATCTTTTTGTCATTCACATGTTACCAGGACATAGAAGCAAAGTTGAAAATTTCAAATTATTAAACGAACGGATATGTTCGAGTTTATTGCATTTCTTGCTTGTTTGGAATTTCTTGCTTGTTTGGAATTCGCTGTTCTAAATAGTGCGTATCATAACAAAATACTGAAGCCAAAGCAAGTTCTTTGTTTGGAAAGCATTTATTTGAGAAAAGATGTTATTTGTATCCTGCCAACGGGTTATGGAAAGTCTCTGATTTTCCATCTGACCCCATTGTTGATGTTTGCAAGGGATCATATTTATAAGTCGACTGACTTTCGTTCTCCATGGAAATCAATATCATTCGGGATATCTTCTCAGGACGTTTCGTCAGTTGTTATCGTTGTGTCTCCCTTGAATTCACTGATACAAGATCAAATATCTCGACTGAAAGCAAGTGGCCTTCGCGCGTCTGCCATTTCTGTAAATATTCGCAAAGAAATATTCCATGGAGAAATCACAGACGACGCTGTAAACCTGGACGGTACTCCATGATTGTGACCTCAGGCTTTGTGAGAAAGGTCAACTTGTCAAAGGACAATATCATATCGTGTTTGCCCACCCGGAGTCAATCATATCAACCAAATTTGGACGTGACTTGATGCTAAGTCACACATACAAAGAACGTGTTGTTGTTGACGAGGCTCACTGCATATTGGATTGGTATGTCCTACTGTTCCCTCAGTGTTGATTAATATGGTTGTACCATGCAATATTTTTTATATGCAGAATATGTCGAATTGCATATTACACGAGGCCATAATGGCCATTCTATTTAATGTCCACATACCCCCTTTGTATGGCCGATTTTTTTGAAGTGTGACCCCATAGTTGTTTCCGAGGAGTTACAATTTTTCTGAGGGGTAATGGGAAAATTTACAAATTTCTGATGGTTGTTTTGTGCTGGTACTTTTATCTTTTCTTAGGAGTTAAAATGTGGCCAGGCATATTTATCAAGCTTGCCCGGTGTGGATACACACTCAGAGTAACATCACAAACATCTTATTTGCCTGAGTACACAACACCAACACACAGGTTAAAATGTAACTGACCTCATACAAAGGGGGGTGGGTGACCAAAACATTTGTTTTCTGTTTTGAGGCAAGTGTTTTTGTTTACATACCTGTATATCCTCTCAAATAAGCATTTACAGAGGGGACTTACTGTATCAAGCCCCCTCTCTATTTATTAATTAACAAACAGAAACATCTGCAGTCAGTAGACTTATATATTTAGTACGCTTTTTGAAACCCTGACCAATTGCTATATAAATTAAAACTATCATTAATTCTTTAAGTGGCAATTACTTTATTTTTTACTCTGTCTAATGCCAGACTATTTTACTATATGTCTAATGCCATATATTCCCTTGTCAGGGGGAGAGTGCCGCCACTTGATGGGTTAAAAATACAAAAAAAATATTATAAACTTCATTTTTTCTATGTTTACCTTTTTTCAGGGGCAGTGAATTTAGGAAGGATTATGGAAAACTGGGTGTACTGTGTGCATTCTTTCCTGACATCCCAGTTGTTGCAATGACTGCAACAGCCAGTTCAACTGATATTGAGAAGATAAAAGAATCTCTGGGTTTCAAAAAATGCAAATACATCATCGGTAACCCGGACAGAGCAAATATTTGCTATAAAAAAGTTTTTCATTCTGGAATGGATATTGATGCAATCCATTTCCGTTGGCCATAATTTACCTACCCCCATAACTTTCCATTGACCATAATTTACCTACCCCTCAGATGGTGTGGTTTTGCCTATAGGTTGTTTGAGTCAATCCTATGCCACAAGCAGTATTTTCCAGAAGGAGCACATGCCATACCAGATAATAGACTATTTGCACAGTTCCATGCCCCTCAAACTGCAGAGATGAAAGTTGGAATATTATGTCAGATGTGCTCAACTAATAGCATTGTTCGTGTGGTGTTTGCAACGGTCGCTATTGGAATGGGTGTGGACATACCAAATATCCGTCAAGTTATACATATAAGTCCCCCTTGTTCTGTAAAGCAGTATTTTCAAGAGACAGGAAGAGCAGGTAGGGATGGGAGGCCAGCTGATGCCATACTGTATTATAATAACAGGGATATTGCAAAAAATAAAGTTGGCATGCAAAATAGCATGAAGGAGTTTTGCCATCAAAATAAAGAATGCCTGAGAAAAGAACTCCTGAGTCACTTGATTACTTATATGACAAGAAAAAAAATCCACTACACCTATGTTGCAGTGTGTGCGAGAAGGCCTGTGAGTGTTCATTGAAGACTTTCTGGAACTATAAACTTTAATACATTCTATAAATCAATGTTTTGTTTGTGAGTTTTCAGCAACCTGGTATAATATCAGTTGCTCGCTACTCTGGTTTTAATAAATAAATGCAAAGTCGAGTCACACACCCAATGTTTTGAGAATCCAGTCTAGTGTCTTCATCAGGAGTCACGCTTTGCATTCATTTATTAAACTCAGATTAGCAAGCTAAAACATGACTAATGGTTTGTTATTAGCTTGTTTTATAATACACTAATGTTAGATAAATTTATTTACATTTACTTCTTATGTCCCTATCAATGTTAAGACTGAAATGGATGTTAAATTATATGTGAGTTGAATCTTTTTCATGCCTTAAGGATAAGGCAAAATTGTTAATAATATATTCAATGAACCGAATTGAATACATTGTTAACTCTTTGAAACAATTTGTTATGCTTATATAACATTAAAAGATGGACAATATTGAAACATTAAAATTACATTGTGCACTGGAATATTAAAATTGCACTGGAATATTAAAATTGCACTGGAATATTAAAATTACACTGGAATATTAGAGTTAGGAAATTTGCAAAGTTCTGTTAATTATTGTTCGATATCATCAAAAACATCTTCATTGTCATCTTCACTGTCATCTTCATCATCATTATCAAAAACAGGATAATGTAATAATATGTTTTTGGTGTGTCGTTTAATCCAAGTTTGAAATTTAGCACTATCAAACTTCTTCGTTGGATTAGCAGAAATATCCTGAAATGATTCAAATTCTCTACCAACTACTTTCTTGAAAGGTCTCAAATCCCTCAAGTCTCCAAGAATGACCGTGTCATCATTCAAAGCAGACTTATGTGAATGGGAAAGGACTTTCGGTGAATATTCACATGCTCTTCGTAAGATTCAATCTTTTAACACCCCCACATGCTTTACTTGCTCGCGAAATAGCTTGTTCTGACTTGTTAGCTCCCATAGACTTTATCAGTTTTTTCATCTCACTGTTCTGGTTCTCTTGGAACAGGTCTATTTCAATGTTCTTACCAGAACCGCCATTCCAATTTACAGTTGCGGCCCACTTACATTGATGTGCCTCTGCTTCAGTCAGCAAGACTTGATACTGAAGGATGTTTATTAACATCTCTATGGCAAACTCGTAGCCAGGAGTACTGAAGAAATGTACCAGCAGCTGCTTTCGTAATACTTCCAAGTATTCTCCATTACCAGATTTAACAGCATCCTTTAAATCAGCCGGCAGCAAGAATGAAGCCATCAGGTTAACTGAATATGATTGCACACCGTCTCTCATACATGCATCGTGTCCATCATATGTTGCAGAAAACACATACTCATCCAGGAACTTTTCCACTGTAGTGAAGATGTACACATCCTTTTGTTCTTCATCCAGAGAATTGGGAGCATTTTGAGAAGGTTTTTGCTTTGTGTCAGTCATTTGGAAAAATTCCAAAAGGGCTTCTACAACAAAACATTTACCCATGCTCATGCATGAACAACTGTTCACACTCTTCAAAATGTTTCACATCAAGAGTTACATTGCGCCGGTTTAACTTCTCTCTAAAATACCTGATGGTACCTTTTTCTCTGGCAGAACTCTTGTATAATCTTTTAAACACACTCTAAAAACAACATCAAAGTGCCTCAATAATCTTACTGTATATTAGCAAACATGTTATGGTAACACAAGAATTACATGGTCAGTCAATTACACCTGCTATGAGTTTGGCCATTCTGACTGGTATGCCGTGGGGGGGGGACTTTGGACCCCTCCCCCCCCTTTAACATGTACCTGTAAATTAGGTTTCGGCTTAACAACAGAAAATTTAACACGACTACCACACATAAGATACAGCAAGTGTGGTATATGAGGTAAGTAATCTTTGAGTTAAGCCCTTTTCGAGTTAAGACCCAACGATGCCCAAACCACATCTGTTTTCGTCAAGGGCTTAAAGACTCAAAGAAAGAAACACAACTTGGAAAGTTTGAGTTAAGCCCTGCGAAAAAAGTGGGGAATATTCGTCGATCCAGTTAAGCTCTGCCATTTTGAGGCATGTAAAGGCCTGTTTAATCCTGCAATTTTCTTCTGAGTTATGAATGTTCAGATGAGGGTACATCAGTGAGGTATATACTCAGAACATTCATAACTCATTTACTCGTTCACATGCATCAGAAGAAAATCGCAGCAGAAATTGCAAGTGTAAATGGGCCTTAAAGGTGGAGTAATACGGGCAACAAAATTGCTGCAACAAAATCTGATTTCAACGCATGTTAATTGAAAATGTTCACACATACATTAGAAATCACGTAGCCTGCGAGCAGGCTCTCTGGGTGCCTGCTCGCAAGCTACAAATCACGAGGCAACATGTGTCAACATTTCTACTTAACATGCGTTGAAATCAGCTTCTGTTGCAATTTGCAGCAATTTTGTTGCTCGTATTACTCCAGCTTAAAAGAGCAATGATTTGAGTTGCCCACAGTCTAGCTGGAAATAGTTATCATATGTCTCAGCTTAAATAAGCTGCAGCCTAAAGCTGGTTTTCCACTTCAAGCGTACCATACCGAAACATATAAAAAACTTTTTAATTTCAAAATTTTGTGACTGTTGATTGGTTAGTACTTCCGTAGTATGCAAAAAAGTTGACTTGTGACAAGCTTTTTATTTTGATATGCGAACACATCCGGAAGTACGTGGATTTATAAATCTCTTTTCAATCTGCGCATGCTCACCAGTACGTTTCGGTATGATACGGGCGAAGTGGAAAATCAGCTTAAACGAATCACGAATAACTCGTATAAACAGTCAGTTTTCATTAAGTACTGTAACAGATTCTTTTGGACTACTGTAGCTTTAATTTATACCTTATTTACGCTTATATATTACGAATAAATTGACCCTTTACACGAAATAAAACCATGAGGTCCATTTATTCGTAATAAGCTCAGATGTATAAAAGCTAGTAAAAAAACTGTTACTTAATGAAACATGAATGTTTATATGAGTTGTTCATGACTCCCTTAGGCTGCAGCTTATGTATCAAAGTATGTATAAGTTCATGCATGTTACCTTTAAGTAGCTCCTCTTGGTATGCCAGTCAACAATGCAGAATGGATACAGGTGATCTAAACGTTGCCTAGCTGTATGGCAACCAGCATGAAGGTCTTTTGCACCAGCAAGACGGATCCTAGTAAGCTGGTCACCAAAAACAAGGAACTCTAACTCCGCGCAATGGATCTTCACCAGATGAAGTAGGTGGGATATGTGAGGCAGGTTGGTCAGGTCTACAACTGAATTGTACAGCAGGAATAGAACCGGAAGAGGCAGGTAGAGACTGAGCAGAAAACAAACCGGAAGCTGCAGGTAGGGATGGAGCAGAAACCGAACTTGAAGATGCGGGTAGGGTCGGAGCACAAATTGAATCAGAAGAAGGGGTTGATTCACTTGATTGGCACAATCCAGCAGCAAAGTATATTTTTGATGTGTCCAATCTTCTAATTTATCCAGCACATCTACACACTCTGCATATTTTTTTTCGTCTTTCATCAGAACTGGCATAGTAATGGTTTCTGACTTCATTGCCATTTCATCAGAATAACGACAGCATGTGCTGTTGTTAGGCAAGCTGGATTGGTAGGAGCTGAAAAAAGGAAAATGTTCAAACAGAAGATCTTGAACAAACCTGTGATACTGCTTTCTTATACTTTCTATTTCTGAGGCAGTAAGCTTCACCAACTGATAAACATTGCACTTTCGTAGATCTTGCTGTGGTTCTGAATCTGGTAACTTCTCATCAGGGACTCGATTGAAGACAATGGTGGTTGCCACAGCATGTACACTCGTGTTTTGATTGTCTTTCCTCATGTCATGGACCCTTTCCTCCCAATCGATATTGTCCAATACAAATACAAATTTGTAACCGGACTTCACTAGTTCCACAGCACGCTCAAGGAAACGTTGACCAATATGATCAAGTAACATGTACTTCTTTCTTGGATGAAGGCAGATCCCATATTTGTTTAAGCGATCAATCAACTAAATGATGAAAAAGGAAATTATGTCATGTTATGAGTCAAATTTCTTCACAATTAAATGTAAAGTAACATCAAACTGAAGAATAAAATTTTATTAGTTGCTCAGGCACTGTGAACAGGTGACAATATTAATAACAGCTCCTGGTAATATTCACGTGCGGTATGTAACAGAGCAGATGTACATTTTTTGTGCTCCGTATATTCGCTTCGTTCTATGTGATCTGAATGTGCATTGAATTGAATATAACTTAATTGTTCACTATATACAATGCCTCCGAAGAAGAAGGCTCTGAAAACAAACGATTTAACAGAAGAATCTACTGCTACAGTCGAAAATAGTGGAAAAGATGTAGTCGATATGGCTACGCTTCGGCGAGATTTAGTAGCTTTGTTCGACCGACGTTTCAAAGGGCAAACAGATCACATTAATAATCTATTTACCAAGCTTTCCAAGTCGACCAAATCTGATCTAGATGAAATACGCAAAAGCCAAGAATTCTTGGGAACAAAATTCCATGAGCTAGCCGCATCAATGAATGAAGTAAAGATGGAAAATGCAAAGCTAAAGAAAGACAATGTCGAATTACAACAGCGTGTCAGCCTTCTACAGAAGCAAGCCGATGCTGCCGTGACAGATATTGAAAATCTACGCCGATACTCGCGAAGAGACACCCTGGAAATCCAGGGAATTTCTGCTGTTAATGGAGAAAACACTAATGCTACTGTCCTAAAAGGTCAATCTAGTTTCATTATTGATGGAGTGGAGCATTGATGCTAATGTTATAGCCAATCAATTTTGTAAATACTTTTCAAGCCTAGGTTCTAATCTAGCAAGTAAAATTCAAAATGTGTCGGTTTCTCCAAATTCATTTCTTACCGGAGAGTTTGTAAATAGCATGTTCTTGGATGAAGCTACTGAGCAAGAGATTATTGAGATTGTTAATTCTATTAAGAATGGTGTAGCTTGTGGCTATGATAATATACCTGTATTTGCTGTCAAAGAATGTATTGATTTAATTGCCAATTTTCTTACTCACCTGGTCAATTTGTCATTATCATCTGGTGTCTTTCCCAATCCATTAAAAATTGCAAGAGTAGTACCAGTGTTTAAATCGGGGAATACTAGAATAATATCTAATTATCGACCTATTTCGGTTTTACCAATTTTTTCTAAAGTATTTGAAAGACGTCTACAATCGTTTATTGAACTATTTGGATAAATGTGGTATTCTTACTGAACATCAATATGGATTTAGAAAAAATCACTCAACTTCTCTAGCCTTACTTCAATTATATGACAAAATCTCTTCAGCAATAGAAAGAAATGAGTTTACAATTGGAATTTTCTTAGACTTGTCTAAGGCTTTTGACACAGTTAATCATAATATTTTGTTTGCAAAAATCCAACATTACGGTATCCGAGGGAAAGCCTTACACTGGTTTAGGAGTTACTTTAGTAATAGACAGCAGTTTGTTCAATACAATGGTGCATGTTCTCAAAAGAAGATTATCAAGTGTGGCATACCACAAGGCTCAATATTAGGACCATTACTTTTCTTGTTATATGTTAATGATATCTGTAATGTTTCCAGTGTGTTTCAGTTTGTTCTATTTGCTGACGATACAAATTTGTTTTATGCGAATAGAGATCTTTCCTCCTTATCTGAACATGTTAATCAAGAGTTACATAAATTATCTGTTCGGTTTTCATGTAATAAAGTTATCCATTAACTTAAAAAAGACCCATTTCATGATTTTCAGACCAAGACAAAAACAATGCAATGTTGAGCTAGACATTTTGCTAAATAATTATAAAATCGAATTAGTAAAAGAGATTAGTTTTCTCGGGGTGATCCTAGATGAACATCTCACGTGGAAATCCCATATATCGTACATAGCCAGGAAAATTTCGAAATCGATTGGGATTATAAAAAAAGCAAGCTTTTGCGTTTCTAAATCATTGTTAGTTTTGTTAAACTATTCTCTTATTTATCCATATATGCAATATTGTATACTAGTCTGGGGCTCCACTTATCCATCAAATTTAAATCGTATTGTGTTGTTGCAAAAGCGTGTTATTAGAATAATAAACCACGAGGTATATGACGCTCATACAGAGCCTATTTTCAAAGAACTTGAGTTGCTGACTTTCTATCAAGTGTATTTGTTTCACTTAGGTAAATTTATGTTCCTGTATCATAAACAAAGGTTACCACTCAATTTTAATACTTTTTTTCATCGAGTTAGTGAAATTCATGCGTATAATACGCGGAATTTGAATTTATATTCCATTCCATTATGTAGAACAAATATTAGACAATTTTCTGTTAACTACCAAGGTGTAAAATTGTTTAATTCACTCAGTCATGATATTTGCGATGCTTCATCTGTTGGCTGTTTTAGACAAAGACTAAAAGAATACTTATTAAATTTATAGCTTTCTGTCCATTTATCACTTTTTCTTTTCCTCTTTAATTGTACTTTAATTTGTATTAGTTTGTATTAGCTATATGTAATTATGTGTAATTGTGTGTCTCTCTGGCTTGATCAGGATGAAAAAGGTAGCCCAAAATTTATAAGCCTTATGGTTTCTCTTGGGCTCCCTTGCCAGTATAATTTATTTATTTATGAATGTTGTATTTTTTATTTATTTTTTGGCAAAATAAATTGACTTGACTTGACTTGACCCTAATTATTTGTGAATAACTGAAAGTGGTTATCCCTAAAACCAAAAAATTATGGAAAAATTGTGAAAAGAGATTGTAATGTGTTCATTTAAGATTTGAATACATAAATGCATGTATTTTGTATTTTGTACATCAACTGTGTTGATGTTCTTAACTGCTTATTGTATGGTCTTGTGAATTTAACAACAAACATAATGAATTGTGAGATGTACATTGTATAACATAAACTGTCTGTACCAGTGTAGGTAGTATACCAATGTAGAATTGCTGTGCTGAGTGGTTATTTTACTACCTGAAATAAACAAGCAGAAACTTGATGTTTCGAGCGAAAGCTCTTCTTCAAGAAGGGCCTTCCTCGTTGACGAAAAGCCTTCGCTCGAAAGAAACGTTGAGTTTCTGCTTGTTTATTTCAGGTCAAACAGTATAACCACTCAGCACAGCAATTTCACATTATATAACAGTATGTAGTACTAGTAAAGCTTCTCAATTTAGAAATACAAACACAATGTTTTTATCATGTATTCGATATATACCCTGGGATTGATGGCATGCGAGGGAGGAAACTTTTTGTATATAATTTTTGCTATGAAACTCATGGTAGCAATATTTAGAATATAGGTAATGCCATATGAAAGGATGAAATCAAATTAAACCATGATTTTTACTTAAACATGGAAGTAATTTCAAACTACCTTTTAGCAAACTACACAGCAAATTTTGTACTTTAGTTATTGAAATGTTTTATATGGCTAACAAAATAATAAATTATTATTTATTAGCACCAAAAAATAATTATTTAATTAAGCTCACATTTACAGAAGCTTGGCCATGGGTGTGTAGTATGGAATTGATCCGTTGTATTCTGCTTAATTCATGGCATCTCAAATGCATAATAATGCCATAAATCAAGCATAATGCAGGCTCTTTCTTTTCACTGTTGTGACTTATATCCTGGCCAGAAGCACAGACAGAATATTATTTACAACAGGACATCTAGTTGACAATTCATTTTTCACTTCAGACATCCAGTTGTTGGCAGCCAGACCCTCAAATGATCTTTCCCGCAAAACTGAAGGTTCACTCCTTCGAGCAACTTCAACAAGCTCTTTATTGGCCTTCTGAATCATTGAAACTAATTCCATGGCTGGATTAACCTGATAAATAAATATATGTATGATATGTTAGACTTTAGTAACCAATACCCAATATAAGGCTACTGATACACCACACAGAAATCTTAATAATTAAAAATAAATAAAAGACCCAAAGCCTTCAAAGCTCTGAATTCAAAGATGTTGTGCTGTATACAACAAAACATTAGCTAATAAAATTATTTTATAAACTTTTGGCATTGAAAATTATTTGATGGGTTCTTTTATTCATATTAACCTTCAATTGGTAATGCGCCCAGATGTGCCCTGTATTGCTGTATTTTACTCTGTCTAAGGTCAGATAAATTTACTCGTCAAGGAGAGGGTGTGGCCACTCAGTGGGTTAATCAGACTATCTGTCCTTCCCATGCATCTTGCTTGGTACTGTATTTTTACTATTTTATAACCCAGATCGATATTAACCCTTTAAGTGACAATGCACCCAGATGCACCCTACTTTATTATTTTGGATGGAGAATTTATTAGAGGGGTTAAGATGCATACTTCCCCTCCTCTGATACCATGAAATGGGCTGGTAACATAGTAAATTCTTTTTGCACTTCTGATGACAATTTTTATAGAATTCTCTTCTGATGACAATTTTTATAGGGATTACTAACATACGTAGGCGGATGACTATTGTAAAGTATATTGGTAGATGATATTCATAAACAATTGACTCACTTGTATTGGCATGGGTAAAGGTGTAGCAGATCTAATTTCATCACTCGAGGACGACACATTGACAAAGTCTAACTGCGCCTTCGACTTTCAACTGCAGCAACCTTTGTCGAAGATCTGGCAACAGATGGAGAAACTTCAGGGCATCGCTTGGATCGTAATCTTTTATCAATGACTTCTGCGTTTCGGAAATTACATTCTTAAATGTAACAGTATTATTTAATCGTCGTTCACAAGGACAGCAGATCAAATTAGGAAAACCATCAACATGCAGCAGTTTCTCGCCATGAATCAACTCCACGTTATTCAAACTTTTCACATTTGTTTTGTTAAAGAGATTCTTAGAATGTTTCTGATCTTGTATACCATTACATAACCGACAACGAGAACTATTTTCAGTAGATCCAGAAGATTTTTTGTAAAATTTCTTTGGCGTGCTTTTGCTAGCCATCAGTATAAGCCGATATAGTGATGATACAGTGAAATATGATATATTTGTAATCTTTGAGAGCAATATGATGCTCTTTCATCTGCAACACATGATTAATCTGTTGTTTTAACATTTCTTCAAGAAAAAATCTTTTATTATTGTCTCGTACAGTAGAATTTTACTATTTTACAAATTCAGAAACGATTTCAATACATACAAATCATACCTACCACCCCTCCCTCCCTCCCTGAATAGCAATTTATTTTAGCACCCAAAATCTGGGAGCCATGTGACCAGCCGGCACCAGGGTCTTTCCGCAGCTTGGGGCGTGCAAAGGTAAGAGCCTGGGAACGAGGTTGTAGCTACCCGTGCTCGGTCGCAAGCACTGATCATGCTGGCACTGCTAGATGCACCTCTCTCATATGCCAAACACATTAGGAAATTTACTTAAAATCCCAATTCACTAGTGACTGGTGCTCGGTCTTGAGCAATCTAGCATTGCGAGATGCACATCTCTCTTACGCCAAACACATTGGCAACTTTGTTTAAAATCCAAATTCAGTAGCTACTCGTGCTCGGTCTCAAGCAATCATGCATTGCGACATGCACGTCTCTCATACGCCAAACCCATTGGCAACTTTGTTTAAAATCCAAATTCAGTAGCTACTCGTGCTCGGTCTCAAGCAATCATGCATTGCGAGATGCACTTCTCTCATACGCCAAACACATTGGCAACTTTGTTTAAAATCCAAATTCAGTAGCTACTCATGCTCGGTCTCAAGCAATCTAGCATTGCGAGATGCACATCTCTCGTATGCCAAACACATTGGCGACTTTGTTTAAAATCCAAATTCAGTCGCTACCCGTGCTCGATCTCAAGAAATCATGCACTTGCGAGATGCACTTCACTTATACGCCAAACACATTGGCAACGTTGGTTAAAATCCAAATTAAATAGCTACTTGTGCTCGGTCTTAAGCAATCATGCAATTGCGAGATGAACTTTTTTCATATGCCAAACACATTGGCAACTGCTAAATCCATTGTAGGATTTGTGCTCGGTCGCAAGCAAGCAATTATGTATTGCGAGTTGCACTTCAGTCATACGGCAAACACAGTGGTCCTCTTTCACTCAAGCAAAAGCAATAAACTACGGAAGCTCGGAGTGAATCAATCATGTAGTGCAATTCGCTCCCGTCCCATATCATACGAAAACACAATACCCAATAACCATTTTATTAAAGGCGAAAGGTAATCACTATAGCCTAGCTATTTTTCTTTTCGACAATTTAATCTTGCGAAATACACGACCCGCTCAGGGGCGGATTTAGACCGTTGCAACCGGTGCATATGCTACGGTCAGATTTTCCCCGAGATATATTTTTCCAGGGTGTACCTTTTTTAAAGTTATTAAAAACTAAAACGTTATACTATTTTTAATTGCCGTTATTTTCAATTTTCCATTGAAACTTGGTGCAATTTTTTTCAAATTTACTAAATCATATTGATACAATTTTATCGAGTTTTTATTTCATTTTGGATAATTAAATTCGGGTTTTTCTCAAATTTCCACCCGAAATACTGCCTGTATTTGCGGGTTTTGCACTAGTACTATATCACATCATCCTGAAGTCGTAGCATTTGCTTCATTCTGATTGGCTTGCTTCGTTTAACCGTAGCAAACCAATCATAGCGCTGTGTTTGGAAATTTTTGCAGTGGTCAGATTGAAACTGACCGTTGCAAAAATTTGCAAATACGGCGTGCTGATTGGTTTGCTACGGTCAGACGAAGCAAGCCAATCAGAATGAGGCAAAATGCTACTGTCTGCAACAGTCGCATCGACTTCAGAGCGATGCTGCCTGTGTTATTGTCATGTCGGCTCCTCGTTGTAATCGAATAGTCGGTAAATTGTAATCGCCGCTCGTTGCAAGGAGAAAGATAAGGCTTCTACAGGACTGTATACAGATCCACATCACGATCTTCTGTGTATAATGAACGAATGTAACGTGTTTCATTTAACGAAAAGGTGCGCGCGCGAAAGAATTCTGATCGAAAGCTTTTGGTGTGTAATTATTGGCATAATTTGCATTTCCCGCGATGTGATCTGTGAAGAACAGTGCTGTTTGAATCACCTCCGTGTCAGGTCAGTCTCATGAATAGTATATTAAATATGTAAATAACATATCGAATTGTTTACACAGTTCATGCGTCTCGAATATATTACATATATTTGCTGATGAGACGTATTATTATACAAATGCAGAACAATATCAATGGGCACTCACAGTCTCACACTATTTGATAGCCATTGGCATGCCATGTGTGTTTATATTAAGAAATATGTAAGTAATTTTATATCTTAGACTTTGCTCATGTAATTATTAGTTGTAGACCTGTTGTAGACTAAAGACTAGCGAGTAGTGTAAATGAAATTTATAGAAATAGTTACACTCCGATATATTATATTGTAGTTTATTTTTCACCCGGCTCGGTTTCCTTTGTTCTTATCGGGGAATATATTCAATATTCCCCTCTAATCAATTTCTGTTTAATAATCCCCTCTAATATTCACCTGCAATTAATAATCCTCTCTAATATTCACCTGCAATGTCTTTGCAGCACAAAAAATGAGAAAAAAAAAAA
The DNA here is from genome assembly GCA_902702795.2 of Paramuricea clavata. Classification (NCBI taxonomy): domain Eukaryota; kingdom Metazoa; phylum Cnidaria; class Anthozoa; order Malacalcyonacea; family Plexauridae; genus Paramuricea; species Paramuricea clavata. Next base: position 8,698 of record CACRXK020000485.1, on the reverse strand, counting down.
CATAACGAAGGCAATATGGCATTAAGAATTATTTCTATCCTGACTCATTAACGCGACCTCGCAGTGTGAAAAATAAGTACGTTATTTTGAGGCACCTCGGGGATATGTGTTTATTCACCTCGGCGCTACGCGCCTCGGTGAATAAATCACATATCCCCTCGTTGCCTCAAAATAACCTATACTTACATATGTATACTAACAGAGTTTAGAAATTACAACAGCTGAGCCTGCTTCCTGGGATAACGTATCATAAATATATGGTTAGATGTTTCAAATCCATGTAGTGTATACCTCACTTGTATTAAAATTCGCGTCGTATACTCATTTTCGTTCAGCTTTAAATTCGCGCATTCCAATTTCGCAAAACCTTGTTCGCGCAGCTTTAAATTCGCGCAAGTAATTTTCTGTGTTGGTTCCTTTTGGTTTGTTTTAATAATAGAACTATAACAACAAATACTTCAATATTTGTCAAAACAAAATTCATGATAACAGTAAAGCGTATAAAGTTCAAACCTCAAAATGTATGGTTTTCATTTGCCTAATACAATAACAATAACTAATTTTTATTAGCATCCCATATATTATAGGTTCATACATGGTATTGTCTTACATTATATTATTTACTAACAACGAGTGAATATTACACCGCAAAGCTTTTCGCGCGGATTATATTTCCCGCAGTACTAAAATTTGCGCACCAAGCTCCGCGCGAATTCCTGCAGTACTGCTCGAATTTTAGTACAAAAAACATATACAAATAAAGATTTTTCCTAATTGCCGTTGTGCTGCTGTTTCAAGATTATCTACAAATAAACATTTTCCCTATATTAACTTGGAGATCATCTATATACAGTACAGAAAATAATTTTCCTGACTGCCATAAGTTGTCCTGCTGTTTCGGGATGATCTATATATGCTGCTTGGCCAGATAAACATTTTCCCTAACAGTCGCTTGGCCAGATAAATATTTTCCCTAACTGTCGTTGGGCCGCTGTTTCAAGATGGTGTACATTTGAAAACTTTCGAACTACTGTTATCTTACTTTTTCAAGATAATCTATTGTTCGAAGTGGTATGTTGATGAATAAATGTTGTAACTTTTGTGCGTTTTTTTCTTATTTTTGTGTGAAAAACAGGCACTTTTCTACAAATTTTAAATCTAATTTCGATGCTCAGAATTCAGGAAATGGTACTTGCGGGCTTCAAATTTCAAAAATTTTCTGGGGGGGCATGCCCCCAAACCCCCTAGGTAGGGCGTGGCCTTCGGCCACGCATGTTCATTTCATCCAAAATGCTACGGTCAGATTGGGACGCTGAATCCGCCCCTGAATTATTCGCCGAAGGCGAGGTGATTATCGGTGAATAAAAACCGAAACGAAGTCGAGGTTTTTATTCACGATAATCACCGAGCCTGAGGTGAATAATTGTTTTAGTATAATTTCATAGGTGATTATATGGAAAAAATAAAAAAAATACACATTTCTTTGTCATTTAATTGACAAAAAGGCTTCGGCCGCTATTTTGAAAATCGCTTAGGTGATTATCGCGTAATAATCACCTCAACGGCAACCAATCAGCGTGGAGAATTTTCAATAATCACCTATGTAATTATACTAATATCTTTTACTGCTTCAAATTCGGCCGTAAACTACAATGACAAATAGAGTCAGTCTAAAGTAAAACACTAGGAAGATCATGTGCGTAATCTTTGCAGACTTTTCAAACGAATTTAACTCCCAATTACAAAATGCAAATTTCAATATACGGTACAACTGATATGTTTCAAACTCCTCGAAAATATAATATATAAAAATGTTTGAGAACGGAACTGAACATAATACATGCATAGAATCTGTATTAAGAGCCTGCGGAGTGCGGTGCATACAGTGCTCAATTATGCGACGACTTAAAACTATAAACAGATCAAAACGACAGTGGCGTAAGTTTGGACCAGGCTGCCCCTGGTACTACCGGGATTGGGTGCCCCCAAGGCGGGGAATCATAGATATTTTGAAGATGGAGCTCTGACAACATTTTTCTAGTCGTTTAGAAGCCAATTTTAATTGATTTTTTAAACTGGAAATAAAGATATATGGCAAAATATAAAGAAAACAACTATAAAATAGCACTATGCGGAAATTGTTTTTGATATAAAGAGTGAAGTGTGTGCCACTGCAGCATGAGCTCCACCTTTGAATTTACTATATGAGTAAATTCTTAAACACGTCCGAATTTATCATTATGATAAATTCGCGGCAAATTTTGAATTTATCATAATAATAAATTCGCGGCACCTAACACTAAGTCACTAACCCTAACCCCAACCCCCACCCTAACCACTAACCTCTAACCCCTAACCCTAACCCCTAACCCCCAACCACTAACCACTAACCACTAATTTTTTAAACTTTTTAAATTTTTTTACTTTTTTAAAAATCTAACTTTTTAAACTTTTCTTGCTCTTCAAAACTCTTTTAAAACTTTTTTAAAAGCTATTTTTTTTAAAAAGTTGAAGACAAGCGCCATGATCTCGCCAGGCAATTTTATTATAAAAAAATAATTATAATAACAACTAAAAAACTGAAAAATTAAACATGTGCGTCTCATTGAATACTTGCGTATTAATGTTTATGGAAGTAATATTCACTAAAGCATAAGCAAGAGTATATAATATTTACAAGACCAAGTGGAACTGTGGAATCTGTTGAATTACGCGCTGCTTAAGTACCGGCGTATAAATTCAAACGACCAAGCATTCTTAAGACATAGCCTACACTTCCACTCCCTACAGCCAGAATATATAATATTTCCAAGACCAAGTAGAATCTGTTAAATTACGTGCTGCTTTAGTACGCGTATAAATACAAATGAGAAAGCATTCTTAAGACGTACAGGTAAATTATATAACACAAGTTTTTGCTATTGGATTTCATATTAAGTCTAATTATACTTCTAGGCGCATTTACCACATTATATACACAGTAATTAAATTAAACTAAGGAACCAAAACTTTATAATAATATAGAACTAACAGTGTTTAGTGGCTGAAGTCCATTGAGTGAATTACAAGGCACAAAGTGCAGTCACGTTATTTTATGCACTAAATTATGGCTTTTGCAGGGCCTAAAACTTTAATAAATCTTACGCTGAGTGCCTGAGTCAAAATAATTTACAAGTCGAAGCAAGCAAAACGATATCTTCCAAAAAAGTGCAGCAAAACATTTTTACGATTTATATCAAATATGTATTCCTCTGTAAATTACTCGGTTAAATTGAAAGATGGAGTAACTCCCCCTTTTCAATCTTATATTGGTTTAAAACAAGGGTGCAATCTTATTCCTACTCTATTTAATATATTTATAAATGATATACAAAATTTGTTTAATCAATCGTGTGACCCTGTTAGACTTGATAATACGGACTTGTGTTGTTTACTTTATGCAGACGATTTGATTTTGTTGTCCGAGTCGGAAGCAGGATTGCAAAAGTGTTTATCAAAACTCGAAATATATGCAAAAAAATGGAAACTTAATATTAACAAAAAGAAATCTAAAATTTTAGTATTTGGCACAGCAAATCAGAGACGCTCATATTTGCTGACAAAATGGTACTATGAAAATGAAGCCCTGGAACAAGTAGATGAATATTGCTATCTTGGAATTACTATTCATTTTTCTGGGAATTTTAAGAAAGCCCTAAAAGTCTTACGCGATAAAGCTCTAAGAGCATACAATAACCTTTTAAAAAAATTTTCTAATTTTGAAAACGTACCAATAAAAATACTTTTAAAACTATTTTCAGCGATGATAATCCCCATTTTGTTATACGGATGTGAAATTTGGGGACCTTATTTGATAGGTAGAGTAACTACCTTTGAGATCTTTAAGAGTAAATTCTTCAAAATTATCAATGAAATTGAAAGAATTCATTTGAAATTCTGCAAACGAATTCTTGGCGTGCACTCAAAAACAACAAATTTGACTATTTATGCCGAATTAGGAAAGGTTCCTTTGATTGTTCAAATTTCTACTCTTGTAGTTAAATACTGGATTCGTATTAGCAGTACATATTTTAATAATACGTTATCTGGTGAAGCTAGAAACGTTTGCATGCGTTTGAATCTAAAACCAATAGTTTTCATACAATTTTTGCTAAAAATGTGTAAATTAGAGATGAAGGACTTCGAAAAATTTTCAAACTCCAGTGATGAGTCAATCAAAACAAGACGAAATTTTTGCCATTATTTAAATGTTACATTAAATAACGAATTTACCTCATTTTGGAAAGACCAAGTTCTTCAAAATGGTGATAGTGGTAAATTGAAAGAATATAAGAAACTTAAAGTAAATGTCAACCTCGTTCCCAGGGCTTTTCCCTTTTTGTCATTGGGAAGGCGGGAAAAGGCCCTGGCACCGGCCGGTCACATGACTTTCAACACCCAGATATAGTGGGTGTAATAAATTATAATAATCATTATTATCAATTAATTATAATAATCATATATTATATTATATATTATATTATATTAGAAAATCCAAGATGGCCGCCAACGTAGGAGTGTCCACAAAATTTAAGTGCTTAGAGGCGGCTTAAAAATGCGTTTAGTCTTTGAAATTTTTCCTTCTTTTTGCTACCGACGTACTCGAAATCAAATTCTTCAGCTTTTATTACATGGGAACTATGTAGTTGCTGTTCTTCCAACTGGGTTTGGTAAATATCGTTCGTTCGCTAAACAAAATTAACAGCCAAAATATAATAGTATAATACGACAGATGTTCTCCAGCTGGACAAGAGGACACGGAGAGTGTTTTGAACTGAGGATGTTAAACTTGGTTTTACCCTTCCAAAGACTCTGTTGTGGGACGATTGAAGTGATTCAAAGAAATGTTTTTGCATATACTGTATTAGTCTGTATATGTTATTGATGTATTGTTGTTGTATGTCAGTTATATTATAAAGTGCCAATGGTTGGAATATTTATTCATTGATATTTTAAACACAGATGAAGAGCTATGTACTCTTTCCTTGTTTACGTTTTCCTTGCAGCCAAATGTTGTTCAAGCTGGCATGCTGCAAGACTGACATATGAGTGATACGACCCAAATATTGGATATGCATCTTATAGTTTGCTTCCAGTAAAATGTAAACAAGACCTTAAGAATTCTATATGAGATATGAAATATTTCGTTTAAAATCATGACTGGCAAATTAGCATGTGTGAATTGATGCTACCTAATAATAATATTGTATGTACTCCAGTAAAGCTTGCTTGCTTCAATTCTTGCTGTTACCATCTGCACATTATCAGGGTGGAGAGATGACTTGATTTTTTTGTTCCAGGGGATAAAGGTAGGGAATAGATTTTCCATCACAAAAGGGGCAAGGTGCCCAACCAGTTAGCAAGATGGCATGTACTTTAAGTGACCATTCATTATACCCTAAGGTGGGGTGGGAGATTCCTCTGTCAAAATGTCATGGGACCCCTCCTAAATATTCAAGACTATATAACATGATGCAATTCTGATCTTCATTCATGTGAATGCCCGACATTTTGCAACACAGGGATGGATCCAGCATGATCTGGTAGTGGGGTGCTCTGCCAGCTCTGGTGCCGAGTTGTTTCGGTCATGCGTGCCGTCCGCCCATCAACTTGCTTCACTACTGCAAAGTCTTGCTTGACTACTGTATTTGAATTTGAATTGTTGTTCACAGCTTGCTTATCATCATGTTATTACTCAAATTACTGTATCTCATTTTGCCTCTAATAATTTTTTGCTTATCATGAAAAATAGCACCCCCCTCTGGTCAGGGCTATGGAGGGTGCACCCCCCAGTAAATCTATCCCTGTTGCAACATACACTATAAGAGCTAGAATGATTGTTTTCTTTGGATGATTTGATTCACTCGGTATCGGAATGGAACTCATTACCTATTGAACTGAAACAATCTACTAATCTTAATCTCTTTAAAACCAAACTAAAACAATTTATCTAATTAAGTTGAACAATTTATCTAATTAAGTTGAGTTTTTTTTTTTTTTTTTTTTTTTTTTTTTTTTTTTTCTAACTATGAAGTATAATTATATTTTTCTAACTATGAAGTATAATTATATATAATCCATTTGTAAATATATTATAGTTTTTAAATAAGCACAGTATAGTTTACCATGTATAATATAGATATATATTGCAGGACCTCCCTGAAAAACACTTCGGTGAGTGGAGCTTCCTGAATAAATATTATTATTATTATTATTATTATTATTATTATTATTTGTCTTAGAATTATATTACGTATATTACAACAATTCTTCCTTTTCTGAAACCAGGTGCTATTTTGTTTTTTACAACACTCTCTCCCCCCGCCCTGCCCCCCAAAAAAGACTCAACAGATCAAGGACCCCTCGAAGGCAATTTTGCCAGCAAAATAGATTTAATTTGATGGTAACTATTCTGAGAATTTATTAACTCATTGAGTGGCAGTATTCTGCATAGACTTGCCACAAGGCGACCTCGAACGAAACGCAAGCAGGGAGCGTGAGCAGACGTTTCATTTGAGGTCGACTTGTTGCAAGTCTACATTCTTCCCTTGAGTAAAATTGTCTGGCACCAGACGGAGTAATATACTAAAGTAGGGCACATTGTCATTATAAAGGGTTAATGGTCTATATTCAAAAAGCTCTATTTGTATATTTTAATTGACTTTTATATACCTACTTATACTTATAGCTACCTTACCCCAGTCACTTCAAGTAAATTTTACAGGACTGAGAGGGACATTGAAAATCCCTGGGTTTACTTGGCAAAAGCAAGAATTGAACCCAGTGGCATAACAAACTCGATAACTGGGGGGGCGGCAATATTCATATATTATATATAGACCTTGAAAACAATTGATTTCAAAGGAAATTAATAAGACAGAACACGAATATATGAATATTGCCCCCCCCCCCAACTATCAAGTTTGTTACACCACTGCTTGAACCATGCATTACATATATATGGAGAGCAGTTTTAAATATATTTTATCATGCAAATTCCCAACCTCGTTCCCAGGCAAATTCCTTGATAATTGTTTCTTAAAGGTCTTTGGCTTAGAATGGGTACACCCTCCAAAGGTGTTTATTTACAGGGTCCAAAGGTGTAAATATTCACTGTCCAAGGTGTTAATATAAACAACAAAACAATGTATATAATTAATTTTTATTAAATAAAATGTGGAATATTTTACAAATTGCATTACCATCACAAAGTGTACATAATTATCAATATAATTAGGACTTAGAAGCTGTTCACATGAGTTTGACTCTGACCCAGCACTCTTGGCAAGCTCCCCTAACAAGTAGAAAACCTCCAACCCCCTCTGACAAATCTGTCCAGATCTGCCCAAGAGGCAGGATTTTCTGGAGTATTATTAGTATAGGTAATAGCATGGTTTCGAGTGCAATTTGGATATAACATGCACTAGTGAGTTTTTCAAAGACCTCAAAATAGCACGAGTCCGAAGGACGAGTGCTATTTGAGGTCTTTGAAAAACTCACGAGTTCATGTTTATCAAATTTCAAGAGAAACCATGTTATTACTTATTAATAATTTAAATAAAAATGTTCGAGACAATTGTAGTTTTAACTTACGCGTTTATAGCGAACATTCCACTGGCAAAGTTTTCCTGGCTTTGTTTTATCACATTATACAACGCTAACAGCTTGAAAATTCCACTCAACTGTGTATTTTTTGTTAGTTTTGTTAAGGTAAATGCTTTTCCATTTAAAAATAAAGATAAAAGCCATATTATCCACGCAAAGGTAACTTTTACTTTATGTAGCGCGGCGCCATGTTTGTTTTGTTTTGATGCAATCTGTACCGTCACTTCTTTAAAACTAAACTGCTTTAAACTGATTGGTTGATTTAATCATCACAATGTTTTTCCACCAATCAGATCAGTTTGTTACAGATTTTTGCACTGTGATTACAGAAAATTGCACTGTGATTACAGAAAATTGCACTGCTGTTTGGGATTAACTGCACTGGAATCAACCATTCACAGTCGAGTAAAATCTTTATGTATATTATTAGCAGTGAAATTGTTGCATATTTTCAAACGTGCATTGTAACCTGATTTTAAAGCCTGTTTGAACATCAGACATTGTGGCAATGGCAAGATTGTCCAGCCATATGAATGCAATCTTAAAATATCATAAAAACAATGCAATTTAAGACCAGACAGCCCAACTCCTGCGAACAGCCCTTTATTACACATTCGAAGAATCTCTTGAGGCATCCAAGTACAAACATGCACATGGAATTACATACGAGTATGTGACACATATGCCCACCATTGCACAACTTTGTCTGCAACAATGCAAATACAATCAAGCTGGAAACAGATTTTATCAGTATTTTGATATATATATATATACATTATGGCTTGTGTCCAAAGACACCTGCACTTTCATATTAAAATTGTTCTAATATCATCAAAACAAAACACATCAGAAAACTGTAACATCAGCCAAATGAGCAAATCACTTTTTTAACACAATTTATGGTAAAATGAAGCAACATGTAATAGTATCTGAAACAAAACCAAATCACATATTATTCAAAAGTTATGAACACTGTTGCATTTATATGCAACTTGCATATAACAAAGTAATGAAGTATCGTCGCATTTCTAGTGGTGACTAACTATAAATTAGG